>OZ037772.1:9069649-9082149 GCA_964035545.1 Bugula neritina | reverse complement strand
TGATGAATGTGTTAAGTTTGTTATATTCTGAATGTTGATAAGACATTAAGCAAGCATTAGTTTGCTATTTCAAGGTATTAGGTCACGGGTGTCCAACCTTTTCAGAGTGAGGGCCACTAAAATGGAATAATCTGGTGGTGATGGCCACATTAGAAAATTTAGCTTGGGCTTGGGGCCACAGCATCAGTATTTTTCAAATAACTTTATTCCAAACTCCTATGAATCATTACATAATGAAATCCCAATAATTACTGCAGGCTGCATGCTTTAGCCTGTGTATAAATAAGACGTTTAAAAGGTGATCTTTCTACTCTACTTCATATACATGTGCCTAATAATTTTATTTGTTGTGCCTTTGAGGGCAACATGAATGTAGGCTGGGGGTCGCCTGTTGGACAGCCCTGTCTTAGGTTATATAGCTTGGAAACTTTTCACAGTCAAAGTGCATAGTGATATATATAATTATATATACCTTTTACCCCTTTGCCAAAATGCAGCCCCAAACACCTATATTTTGAAAGTTAAACTTATAGCAACTGTGTTGAGCGATGGAGGCAAATTTTCAAACAAAACATAGACCCTTCATTAAATAACTGTAACTGAGTCACATGAATTTAGGCTGTCCCCCCCCCCCCCCATCCAGTCCTGGAGCAGCTTGTTGGGCTACTAAAGTATGTGTCTGTATAATTCATTATAAATATTGAAATTACAGCTTTTATAACTGATATGAGATTGCAGATTATTGATATTTGAGTAACAACATAATTATATAGATGTTATCATAAAAAGCATATTTAGTAGTTGGCTATGCAACTTGCTCTGAATAACAAATGCATTCTGAATTCTCATTGTACTGTGTCATTTAAAGTAAAGCTCTCACTTGCCTAAATTGATTAATCATTATGTGTATATGTGTGTATGCGAGTGTGTGTGTGTATGCGAGTGTGTGTGTATGCGAGTGTGTGTGTATGCGAGAGTGTGTGTGTGTGAGTGTGTGTGTGTGTGTGTGTGTGTGTGTGTGTGTGTGTGTGAGTGTATGTGTGAGTGTGTGTGTGTGTGTGCGTGTGTGTGTGTGAGTGTGTGTGTGTGTGTGTGTGTGTGTGTGTGTGTGTGTGTGTGTGTGTGTGTGTGTGTGTGTGTGTGTGTGTGTGTGCGTGTGTGTGTGTGCGTGTGTGTGTGTGTGTGTGTGTGTGTGTGTGTGTGTGTGTGTGTGTGTGTAGCTGAAAAGACAAAAACACTGTCAAGATTTATTGCATCTAGTCCTTGGTTACAAATCAATTTTCAAAGGTGGTTTTATATACCTTTAGGGCAAATTTTGAAAAGCACTATAATATCCTATAATTAGCAACTATTACTAAAGCAGTTGAATTATACAAATAAAATTCATAAACTTTAAACTAAAACCAAAATTTATTATTAAACTGAAAAGACTATTGGGCTAAAAACAATTTTTTTCTACTATTACACTTAAATGCAAACCAAAAAGTGTTATTATGGCAATTATCAGATCAAAAATACCTCATATAAGGAGAAAATACTTTTATTGTGTAGCAAAGTGTAGTACTGTAAACTTTTGTAAACCTTAAAAGTTTATGTAGAAGACTGATAGGTCAAACTAATGCTCATATAATAAGGAAGGGGGCTCTATTAAATGCACCCTTTCTTTATAGATAAGTGGTAGCCCAAGTTTGATACTATTTCATTTATAGCAAACTGGATAATATTATTTTATAGGGCAGTACTCAATAAAGTGTTGTCCTCTCAGCATATTGAATAATCGACAACTCCGATCACCATATGCAGTAAATTAAGTATAATCCAATGATTAAAATAATTTAGGATAGAGAAATATTGTAGCAGCTTATTGTTGAATATATTTCCTTTCTTTCAACATCAAGCATTAAAATACACAATGCAAGTTGATTTTCATCTTCATTGCGTGAATTATATGATTTTGCATGATGTATATGATAATTTATTGTCAATATTCCACTTATAACAAAATTTAACTGCATTTGTATAACATATTGCATGACTGTTAATTATATGTCTAGGCTCTCTTTCTACATAATATTATATAAAATATTATGAATATATACTATATTAGCTACTGTAATGCTCTATAAAATATTGAGAGTAAGTTATTCTGGAATAATCAATACAATATTATTATAATACCATTAAAAGGAATTTAATTGACTGTAATGTAACCAGGTATAACACAATGAGAAAGCAAAATTTAGTACTGGTCATCGGAAAATTCATCACCATCCAGAGTTGTCACCTTACATACTCTTGTTTTTCTCCCACTCCTGTACATATTAGAGTTGTCTTGTAATGCACGCAATTCATGAGAGTATTCTAAGTTATGCAGAATGGCCAATGAAAATAAGTAACAACAAACACTGATGCGTTTATTGGACAAGTATTTGCGCCATTGCACAAATTTCCTCACCCCACGTGGTATGCATCATAGTCATGACCTCTTTCGCCTAGTGCTACTAGTATTTCTTGTAATTAGTAAAATAAATAGTATTTTCTCAATAACACTTCAGACAATTTTTACTTGGTCGCTGTTTATATTGACTAAAAAGTTGATACCAGCATGATCGCCATAATCAGAATAGCATAATTAATGATGATGAAAGGAAAACTGATTTCGGCTTGCCCACGACTGTCAGTTTCGCTCTCACTCTGACTCCTCAAATATAGCTAAATCTAATACTAATACTACTACTACTACTAGTAACAGTGATACTGATAGTAATACTAATAGCATTATTATGACTACCCGCATGAGACTGAGGATTGACCGTGGCATTCAGTTTGACTATTGCTGTGATTATGAATATAACTGCTGCTTCTAACTTGTGATAAGCAAACTGAAGAGTGAAGTTGGAGGTAAGTAAATCTAAATCAGAAAAACTAAAAGTAAATGTAAATTTACAAATCATAAATTAAAATAACTAAATCACTAGAAATACAAGTAGACCACAGAATGCTAGATATTTGATACAGAGTTGATACAGATCTGATTAAACATGATGATTAAAATTGACTATCTTAGTTACTGACTATTCAGTTCTAGCATGTATTTCAGCTAATGCTAATGTTATTCACTGGTTATTTTTATATTATAATATTATGAAATATTCTTGCAGCAAGATTCACTAACTGAGTAAAAGAAAGTATTCATTTCACATTTGTGAAATGAACTAATCAGTCTCACGCTTTAAACCCAAATACACAAACAAAAATTATGCACCTATGCTAAGTGAAAATCTTCCCCTCTCTATCTTCCAAAACTCTTGAAAGTAAAACTCTAAAAGTGAATGTGATCTAGATTTAAATGTTCATATATTGATACTGTAAACCCTACATCACACATTACTAGCTCCAATGATAAGTCAGTTGACAAGGTACGGAGTGACTTCTCCATTGCGCTTCCTCACTATAATTGTGAAAGTGATTGCAGTTGGTGTTTACTGATTAGCACCAGAACTAAATAATGACTCATATTTTTATTCATTTCTAGTTTTAATTCAAATTTATTACTTAAAGATGCATTTATACCTTCACAACTTTCAGTCAGAAATTCAATTTGACTAAACACTGAATCTTGCAAGTAGCAATGCTATTTTGTTTTGGTTTATTTTTGGTTTATAGTTGCATTAGTTACAGTGCACCTATTCAGTAATTTAGCTATGCGTTTGTGATTTAAAGTAACTTTTATTTTATAATCAATCAAACTAATTAACACTTGGTTATATTCTACCATTTGAATGTTTTTTTTTGTTTATTTTTAGAATCTGTTGCAGGCTTGTGGTTTTTTATCCAAGTTCTTGTGTGAGTTCAGTTCAAGCATTCAACAAAAGACAATGATGGAAATGGCCAACACTTATGGTTAGTGTAGTATCATTTCTACCTACTGAACTTAATTTTAAGTTACATTTAATTAGTGCGCACTATAGATCATTAGCTGCTGTATTTGTTTCAACATTTTCATTAACTAATTCTAAATATTTAAAGGCCCAAAACAGACTACAAGGCCTTAAACTTGAATTTTAGTTTTTAAGTCATTAATTAGACAGTCATTAATCTATTAACTTGTGATTTTGTCAACTATTAGGAGCAAATGTACTCATCATCTATTAGAACAAATTATAGAATTTTTTGATCAATGTAATGATTGAAATGTACTTAGCTCTAGTGACTGATGTACCCTTAGAACCATAATTCAGGATAGCCAACTTTCTCAGCTGGTTGTAACAGAGTTGAGTATTTGGGATATCTCTTGTTAGCATATTGAAATTTCTGCGGCAAACAGTTTCTTTTTACAGAAAACAAATATATACTTATAAATTATTAGAATTCAAAGTTGGATGAAATTATTGGGCCTTTAAAGTATTTAAAATAGCTAAAAATGCATTTTAATTTACTTAGTGTAGTGAATGTACTGATGACTATTCAGGATATCACAGTGAAACTTCTTGTCATTAATAAATTAATACCACTAAATATTGATTTTAAAAAGCCCATGCAAGTTTATAGTCTATTCGCACCTCTGATGGAAAGGGTTTTTTCAAAGTGAGTTAAAGACTTTATCATACTGGCACAAGAGTAATTATGACTGGATGCTCCTCTTAGCATCACCACTACTGTTAGGATTCAACCACTAACCTCATCATGACATGGAATTGGTCTATATGCAGCTCCGAGTTGGGAGTGACTGAGTGCAATAGTTTGGAAATCTTAAGTTTGGAGTTGGCGTGTAGTGGAACCCCTAACTCAAGAACTCCAAACTACTGCACTCATTCACCCCCAACTCAGAGCTACTTATAAACCGATTTGTTTTACTGGGTCAGTGCTCTAACTACTACTAGATGTAGTTTTTATTATCGTTGGAAAAGTTAACTGAAAGCAGCATCTAGTAACTGTATAGTCTATGTTGAATGCAGGATGGAGTTTTATCTTTCAGTACCAATAAAGAGACATGCTGGTCCCCATCTCAAGTTGACAAAACGTGATTGTTAATCCCAACCACATAATTGTAACCTGATACTAAACAAATTAATAAACATCTGCTTTTGTCAAGCCTTAGTTATCACAATAGCTCCATTTTGTTATACATTAGCTAGAAGATTGCTTTCAATTTTAGTTGCTCAGGCTAAAGAAACTATCATTTGTCTACCCAGTGCAATTATTACTTTCGTTGTAGTGATTATTATAATTGGTTTGAAATATTTTATCTAAGTTCATTATTACTGTCTTTAAAAAAGCACGCTGCTCATATGAAAAAGTGATTTCATTAGGCATGTTGAATGAGTCTGCTGTCTAGGAATTTCCCCAGACAACAGATCTTCTCTAGTGGATAGAGTACAGGCAAGCCTATCACGGGCTTTCCATGTACCGATCTCAGATCGATCTCGCTGAGATCGATCTGAGTAATGTGCTCAGATCGATCGTTTTTCCATGAAAGTGTCAGATCGATCTCTGGGAGTTGCCTCCTCTTAGGTGAAGACTACTTTAATAGTATAATTTTTTCACCCACCTGAGTGATAAAAGCTACTGCTGTTGAAAACCAAAATTTTCATAGTCTAAAATTTAACGTCAGCTATAAACTCTACGAAGTAAAGCTTTTAATATGAAGTAATTTGGCCAATTTAAGATAATTGATTTTAATATTTTAGCTTGACAGCTTATATAAAATTAATAGCTGTTGTGCAGCTTATTCATAAACTTACGGGACTATTAGGCTTAAAATTACGCAGCAAATAACTAATGACAGTGCGTTATACTAGTCATTTAAATTCAATTTAAATGCTCTCACTTTTCGCATCTTCTACCGTCTATAATTTTACATAATTAAGTTTTCTTAATCATTTTACTAGAAGTCAAAGTTTTGTCACTTGAAAAGGTGGCTATCTTAATTATTAAGTACTTTGCTTAGTAATTAACAATAAGTTATCATTTTTATTAGCAGACGACATTTTAGCGAGCAGTCTTTTTCTACTTCTCGGATCGATCTTTCGTCTTTCCATGGTCTTATTGCCTTGAGATCGATCTGAGTTCGAGCTCTACAGACCGACCAGCTCAGAACGACTGAGATCGATCTTTGCCGTCTTTCCATGGATCGATCTCGCCGAGATCGATCTGAGATCGGTACATGGAAAGCCGGTGATTAGGGGTTCTCACAGGGGTGGAGACTGTGAACAAAGGGGGTGTTATGTAAGAGATTTTTAGTTTGAAGAGACCAAATCAAATATATTCTATAAACTCCACTGGATGACAAATGTGATAAAAACCGTTTTTAAGCAGACGTGGCACAGGAACAATTATGATGCTTCTTCTAACATCACCAATGGCCTTTACTGGGATTCAAGCCACTAACCTTGTGTTTACCACATCAGTGTTCTAAACACTAGTGACTAGACCATGGCTGCTCCCTGGCCCAAATTTCTATACTTTGTTGAAAAAATGGTTTTAGCCCAGCCTGAGTTTTTTGTAGAGTTAAAAGGCAAGGTTAGGTTGTAAGCATTTAGATTTCCAAGTCTTTTTAGTAATATGAACTGGTTTCACATCATTTCTTTGCTTGGAAATTTTTTATCTCTTTAATACTCACTTCTTTTAGAGAAAGCCATTCTGATATTGTTGGTATTTATCCTTTTTATCTACTGGAGACTAAACACAAGTAAAAGTCTATAAGTAAAATTAAAAAATGGACATCGCAATGAAAATAAGTTTTTTGTGTCTACAAATTAAAATCTAAAATGTATCCAATCATGTGCGGAGTTGATAAATTCGTACACTGGAAACAGATTCCAACGCATTGCTATAGAAAGTTATAGAATCTGGCTATGCACCCATAATATAACTATATATGTAGTATGTACATACTATTGCTAAAACTGACCAGTAACTCATTTAGCGTAGATAGGAACAATTTTTGTATACAGTGGACCAAGAATTGGAAAGTATCATTTCTAAAAAGGAGACAATTCCTGGTTTAGGCTTTCTTTTCAAAATTTTGAACTCAAATTTTATTACTGGTTATTTACTGTATACAGCCAGAAATATTACTTTTGTGGAGTTGTTGTCCCATAAACTTTGAATATGTCTATACAAGCGATCTTCAGCTGTGATAGGTGGTGTCCGGCAAAAATGGCACAGGTGGAGAAGTAGGTAAAACTGTCACATTTTCAATACTGGGGTGGGGATTTGGTTCTTCACTCATGCCATTTTTACTTGTGCCATTTTCACCTAAAATCCAGGTAGATGACATTTACTAATATTCACCAAAAGCTCTATTTCTGAACAAACCCAAACCCCACACCCATGCAGTATTTGTTTGCTTGATAATTTTGCCAGAAAATGTTAAATGTATGTTTTTAATTAATGAAGGACAGCTACGTATTTTATTTGTGTTTATTAAGCTGCCTAAACATAGCTTGTAACATTTTAATAGTCTTTAAAAAAGGTGAATATATTGCTATTAAATTGTTTGGGTTTTGAAGCAACTGCAAACTTGCAACTTAGTTTTAACAGCATTTGGTCACTAGAGTCAGGTGGAGAAATTAGAAAAATATAATTTGTGTTCTAGATTAGAAATGTAGCAATAGAAGTTATGTTCTCCAAAGAATTTCAACCTAAAGGATTGCTCTATCTTAGTTTATTACAATCACATTATAATTATGAACTATAATCTAATGTGTATGCAAACAATTTTGACTTTGCAAAGGGATATATGCCTAGAAAACAGCTTTTCAAAATTCCAATTTTGAGGGAGGTAGAATTTTCAGCCATGAAAAAGAATAGCCTAATACGTGTGAACGCCAGTAACTATGCTGCACGTGCTAACTATAACGCTAGTATTCAAGGTTGCTGAGCGCAATATCAACCAATAACGCTCAAGCAGTTACAGTGCGCTATATAGGTCAGCTTTGGTGTGCCCGTAATATTGCACAATCTGACCTAGTTTAGATCGATCGCAGGCATTCATCCTAAAGAATGCATGTTTTTGCAATGCTTTTTTCTATGTTTACAAGCAAAATATGGCCTAATGTTATCACATACATGTTATTTAACATGTCAAAAAACTATAGATTGAGATAATTCACATTTGCACTTCTATAAATATACAAATTACGAGCTGAAAGATCACATCTCACAGTCATATTTCTATAGTTATTCATTTGTATAGTCACGTGACCAGCAGGAATGCT
Organism: Bugula neritina; assembly: GCA_964035545.1. Taxonomy (NCBI): domain Eukaryota; kingdom Metazoa; phylum Bryozoa; class Gymnolaemata; order Cheilostomatida; family Bugulidae; genus Bugula; species Bugula neritina. The sequence continues at coordinate 9,073,927 of OZ037772.1, read as the reverse complement.
GGCGCTGTTACGTCACATTTCCCAGCTCATTTCAAAATCGGCGTTTTGGCTGTTACCAATCTACACCCTTAACTTCAACTAACTTTTTCTACCTTTGGTCAAATGCTTTTTGTCAATGCATGCTTAGAAAAACACAATATTATGTGTGTTTGACCTAAATGGCCATTTATTAGACAAGATAGAGCAATCCTTTAAGTCCCACACAACAATTCATGAAGGCAATTAAAAGACTTAGGCTATTAGATCTTTACCTAAATTGATTTTCCAGCATTTCTGCTATAAGGACACATTTTCTAAATGTTTGTTTAGGAGTTACTGCGTTTTACAAAGAAGGGGGGGGGGGGGGGCAGGAGTGTAGATTTGCATTTTTAAGTCTGTCATTAGCTTATTTTCATCTTGCTGGTTTGCCAATATGTGCAGGCAGATGGCTGTAATATTGAGCAGGTGCCTGTAATGTTCTTGCTCTGTATTGCTATATATAAAGTTATGACACATAACAGTTGTTTGCAAGCACCTGCTCTTAACTGCCATATTTTGTTGCTTTGGCATATCCAATGCTATGTGAAAATTGAAAAGCTTCTAGTTTACAGTCAAGTTCAAGCTCAATTTTTGGGTTTTCACAATTTGTAAAATAGTTACCTAAAACAAAGTAAAACGATAAAATTCTGAGGGCTTAGATATGCTACAAGACGTATGAAGTACTGAAAAATGGCTAACGGCTATGTTTTAAATGAAAATTATTGCAAAACAAGCTTTGTTCTTGAGAGATTTTCAAGCCAAACCCTTAGTTGCATTATAAAGACAAAGAAAGAATTTTAGCTGTTGAAATTTCTATTTTCTTTTTCCCAAAAGTTGTCATTTCATAAATAATATTGATGATGTTTTTATTTACAATATCATCAAATATTTGTGCTAATAACTTGGCTCTTTGTATTAAGCTGAATTACTTGCTATTAAAGCATTTGCCTATTTTCTCCATTTCTCCATAGATTTAAAACAATTTCTATACATGGTTATTAATTATTTTATGCTAATTAATTCAGAGTTAATTGTTTTATTAATTAATAAAGTGTCCCACCAACCCTTTCTCAATACTACATTAAATCTTCATTATAATAAATTAAATATTTCCCTATAGATAATTGCATTCCTATTATGTCAGAGCACTTGTAATGAATGTCAGATGGTATGTGGGAAAAATCGGCCAATGAGCTTGAAGGGTGGGAATTTGAAATCGCATGCTTTGTTTTTCACATGCCAGATCGATGAGCATTATTTTGTTGACATGATGAACAAGGTGATAGCTTAGTGCTTGTGCATTGTTGTGTGACAAGTGGCATGCTATGCACAGTGCTTGTATTTGCTGGATTAATATATTCCCCAGGCTGTATCTTGCTGGTTTACTAGGTTTTCTATCTAAATGATACGTGGATCCAAAGGTTAGTTGGACTAGCTTACTATGTTTCATCTTATATCATTTGTTTGCAATTCAAATTTAAAAAACTCAATTTAATTTTATACAAGTCTTATTTGACTGATACTTTGTAATAGGAATATCCTTGTTTAATCTAACTTTGAATTAATGAGATGGTAATGTTTACCTTTCAACAGTTTTCCATAGCACTCCCTCTATAATCTTTGCTATATATCAAAGTAAATATTTCTTTGTTGAATTTGGGGTCTAGACATTTAGGTGCAATAGCCAATAGTACGTAGAGAAAATTGCAATGAATTGAGTTTTTTTTTATTTTTTAACAAATTTTGTGACGCATGTTTAAATTCTTAGGGAAACATAATTTATTTTTCTACCTATCAAATCTAGAACGCAAGCTTTTCTAAATTTCTTCTACTCTTTGTTTATTAGAGTAATTATTTCATCATTTATTTATAGTCAATGGTGATATATGGCTTACTATGTAGCATACTTTGAAAACACATCTCTACCAAGATTGTCCATCATTGAATCAAAAAATTAAGTAAAAAGTAATATTATAATATTATGGTACTAACTCTAAAAGTAGATGATGCATTTTTGCTCTTTTCTAGCTCTAAAATGATATGGCCATAGTGATAGATTAAATATTATATATCTTTATTAAAAGCCAGATTTCTTTATTTTGAGAGGTAATATTATGAGGGAGGTCAACCTAAACCTAATTTGTAAATTTAAAGTTTATCTGCCGAGCAATCAGCTACCAAGTGAAGATGAAATATTAAGCTGTTCCAGTTGCATATAATGTTATCTTTCTAGTTTTTTCTCTAATAACTGTGTGTAAAATCACAGCAGTGTATTAGTCTGGTATTTATGTCTCTTTCAGTTCATCTTAAAAATCTGAAAATGAATGAGTGGTTAATATAAAGCACTTTCCTAGCTCATAGATATAGTAACTTTCCCTCTGTTTACAAACTTGATACCTGATAAGGCAACTTCCCATCTGTTATTACACATAGTTATAGTCATATAATTTGTTATCATGCAAAGTTAGAACAAAGAAAATTATTTACTTATTGAGGGACTTCAATGACTATGATGTGAAATTTAGCCTGTGGATATGATTTTATTACTCTAGGGATATGGGGTAGGGGCCCCTGAGAGTGCTGTGTCATTTGCAGAACTGCCTGTGTTTCTTGCAACACTTGCTGGTTGCTGAAAAAAAAGGAAAAAATATTTATTATTCAAATTAGCACCTGCCTCTTGCATTTGTGTCCGTTTTGCTTTGTCCTTTCATAAATATTTTAAGAATATTATTTTGTAGGTCAGATCCAGCTGTCTGTCCGCGCTGACAATGAGACTACCATATCAGTACATGGTGAGTCACTGAGTGAGTGAGTAACTGAGTGAGTGACTGAGAGTGTGTGAGTGAGTGAGTGAGTAACTGAGTGAGTGACTGAGAGTGTGTGAGTGAGTGAGTGAGTAACTGAAAATGAGTGTGTGTGAGTGAGTGAATGAGTAAGTGATTAACTGAGAGTGTGTAAGTGAGTGAATGAGTGAGTAACTGAGAGTGAGTGAGTGTGTGACTGAGTGAGTGAGTGCGAGTGTCAGTGAATTAGTAATTGAGTGAGTAGTAAGTGAGTGGCTGAGTGAGAGTGAATGAGTAAGTGAGTAATTAAGTGCACAGCTATGAGTAGCTAGTCACTATTAATTAGTAGTATGATGCTAAGCTCAACATTCCTAAAATCTTTGTCATTGATATTTCCACACCAACTGCCACTATCAACAAGTGTTAGTTTTATCAAGTGTAGACCTCTACTCATACCTTCTATGTGTGTGAAGGGTATACTGGACATCTGTTACGTTTTGCTTACAGCAATAAACACTCTGAATTAAACAACTTTTTGTTCTGTTTCCATGTGAAGTTATCCTTTGTTATTTTTCTACTAGCATTCTGCAGGTACAACTTGCAGCATCAAACCAAACCTTGATGACGTCACATCAGTATTTCTAATCCTCCATGTTTCCAAATTTAAAGTTTTCTATCACTTAGCATTTTTATACATAAATTTAATAAAGACTTAATATAAATTGAAAACTATTTTCATGGCATGGAAAGGAGAAAATACATGATCAATCTTGACTGAAGTACTATTATTACTTTTTGAGCTGTATTTATTAGTTAAAAATAGTGAATCTCAATATGTCAATATGGCAAAAAACTGACTTAAAAGTTATTTTAGGTAATAAATAGCACAGGTAATAATGACGCAGGTAATAAATAGCCCAAATGGAAAATTAGGTGAAAATGGCACGGTTTCAATATTGGGATTTGTGGTTGAGGTTCCACTTTGGGCGAATTTAACATCAGTATGCCATTTTTATCTACTTTTCTATTTATTACCTGTGCCATTATTGCCTGTGTCATTATTACCTGTGCAATTTATTACCTGTGCCATTGTTACCTGTGCCATTATTGCCTGTGCCATTATTACCTGTGTCATTATTACCTGTGCCATTATTACCTAAAATTGCCCTGTATACTAGAAACCAGCTGCTCTGTTCTATATATTAGCAATGGTATATCTATCCTCTAGTGGTGAAAGCTGCCTATTTGAAGAGTTCTCTCCCCTTTGCCAACGCCACAGTCGCTGCCGGTCTCATACCAGTCACAGATGGCTGCCGCCGGAACCCACAGACCTCTACGGTTGTCTGCTCCAATAATCCCTCCTTTAATGAGATACTCACAGTGTAAGAATACTCGTAGAGATCAATGACCGACCTAAATTCAAATACAGTGCTCCCTCTGTATCTCACAGTGCTATTTCTCACGAAATTCCATAAGT
>OZ037772.1:8892149-9064649 GCA_964035545.1 Bugula neritina | reverse complement strand
TGTTGCACTAGATGGGTTTTTGAAGGTTTTACTCATTTTTTTCTTGATCACACATGATTGCTTTCCAGAAACACGTTCTGTTATGTAATATTGTTACCCAATGCTATACTATTATGCAAAGCATGTGTCTATTAGGCTATCTTACTCCTAAATCTTTATCTTTCTGCAGTCTATACATTGTGTTCTAATGAGGAGAAAACTCCAAACTGGTTTCTCTCCTACAACTCATGTTCCATATAATTATTTAGTAGATAATACTGGTTCCCTGGACAGGGGATACAAGCAGCCCTCTCAGTCTCTCTACAAGCTGCCGGCTAGACGGGATGTCGGCAGCGAGGAGCACCTCTACATGAACATGCAGGTCAGCATCATGCTGCTGCCTCTATATCACGTCTGAAAAGTTTGTTTGTCAATGTTTTTCTCATCATGCCAAATTGATTGTTTCACTCAAATTTACTAAAAGAACAGGAAAAAACATTGGAAATCAAGCAAAATTAGAAAAGAACTTGAATATTCAGCTGTATTTATTAATATTTCATCAGTTTAACGCAAGAGACTGCATACATTGGCTGCTAGACTGTGAAAAATAGGTAAAAACTAGAGATAAATAATGTGTACTAAATTAAGTAAAATTACCTTATTACAGCACTCCTTCTGTATCTCATTAAGCTGCGGGTCCCAAAACCTCAATTCGTAACATAGTAGAATACCAGATTTAACTCACGAATCCATTAAGTTCGGCCACTTTGTCCTTATACACACATACGTAAGCCACAAAACAGAGGTACAATCCCTTCTAGTGACCTACAGAATTTCTTGAGAAGGAAACCGTGAGATACGGAGGGAGCACTGTAATAAGTTCATTTTAAATTGAATATAAGAATAGTATCACCCAATTTTGTCGCGTTTAAAGACTAGTAAATGTTAATAAATGCAAGCCTGCATGATTGTAGCATATATTGAGTGTATTTAGTAGTTGCCTACCCGTAACAGATGAGTAAATAAAATGCCCATTTAAATGCTAGAAGGCTGTATAGAAATATATAAATTGACGTTTTTTGATTATCTTGAAAAACATATTTTCTGCTCTTCTAAAGTTAAAAACCTTAAAGGAATTTGAACTAGTTTGCATCTCTTATGCCAATATTCTACCATACTATTTTATTTATCTGGTTTTGCCTAAATTTTTGTCGTAAAATTGTTTAAATCTTCTTACCGTAGATGATTTTATGTGCCTGTGAAAAATCGGTGAATGACGTTTTTTGTTATTTTATTGGATGTTGGCCTAAATTGATCTGCCAATCATTACGGCTGTAGATAAATATAATATAATCAACTTATATATAATATAATATAATTATGTAATGCGATTAAAATGTGACACTATAATATAATATAATGTGATAATGTAATAAAGTTATAATATAATAAAATTACATCGAATCAATAGAATTTAGTAGAATAAAAGAGATGCAGCAGTGCCTGGTTTGTATAATAGTTTACTGTAAAAGAGTCTGAATCACTGAATTTCTAATTTTAAGTTGTCTTCTCCCATCATTCAGGAGCTAGCCAGATTTGATCAGCCCGTCAGCGTCACGGGGTCACATGACTCCAGTTGCTCCTCGAGCCGTTCAAGCTTACTTGACGACTTGAGGTCGGTGCAGAGTAGTACTCGAAGCAGCACCATTGGCAGCGCCAGGGAGAGCGTTAGGAGCGGCAGCATTAGAAGTGGAAGCATCCGAGGCAGCAGTGCCAGGAGTATGTACGCCTACAAGGGTGATACACTCTACAAGGTAAGCAACATGAAAAATAGAAAATGTGCCTGAATTCGCCTTTTTTTCTAAGATTTCCCCAACAGAACATGTTTATTATATAGACTATCTGATTTATTGAAATGTTATAATGTATTTCATGACCTGTTGAATTAATATTTGAACAATGAAATAAGCATAAGAAATTGCTTGAATTTTATTTTGATTTACTGGAACAGATAATATTTCATATGCCTTGCTCAAATTTATGCTTGAATAAAATCTCGATCACTGCATTTCCATTGTTTCAAATGGATCCACTGGTTCTCGTAAGGATGAATTTGTGGTTGCAGTTTGCATTAACTTATAGTTGTGATTTCATTCGATGCATTTGTGTACAAACATCAAATGAAAAATCCATTCGCATAATTCAAAGCTCTAAAACTACAGGGTATTTGAGTTCAACCTTTCACTATCTTACAAGTCCCTTTTTTATGAAAAAAAAACATTTGAGGCGAAACACTGAATATTTTTGTGTAAATATATTTGCTAGTCATCTCTGTCCAGCCAATAGCAAACATATGAAGTTAAATTCACTAGAATGTTCTTTTTTATTATAAGGTGTTGAGCTAAAGCTGGTAAAATTAGTTGGAAATAAACTAAAATATGAAAATCGCATATTAACTTGAGTGGAACTTTCTAGAAAACCTCTGAAGGATTGATCAAAGTGGGGAATCGTCCCGTCAAGCAACACAAGTCACTCCGGAGAATTAAGAAGCAATCAAAATCACATTTGATGATGTCACCAGACTCCAGCCAATCGAGTTCCGACTCCCAAGCGGCCTGGGCTAAGCTGAATAGTGGAGGGAAGAAGTACACTCCGCTATTGGTGAGTGAAGAGTGACTGATACTGAGTCACTTTGGGTGACTAGTCGCGGTAATACTGAGTAGTTAGTCATACTAAAGCTTTGGGTAGCTAGTCATAGTGAAACTGTAAGTAGCTAGTCATAGTGAAAGATTGTGACCAGATGGTTATAGAAAGAATCCTTCTCTTTACAAGTAGTAACAATGGGCCCAGTGCTAAAGTTTTTGTAATTGGTTTTATTGTTGATTATTGAATTTCAACATTTTATTACTCACTGGCAAATAAGCAAATAAGTTTTCTATTTTTCCTGTTTTATTCTTTTAAATTTGTCGTGAAATGTTTCTTCTAGTACCCCTGCAACTGGTCACTTTGGGTGACCAGTTGCAGGGGTACTAGATCTTAAACAGCATTTCACATTTTACTTGGAAATAATTTAGCAAGTCTCACTGTTGCAGTTTAAGATATGTCGAGGAACGAATGGGTTTGGTTTTTCTCTTACTGATGACTCACCTGTGGGGGTGTGTCAGGTGGAGGCGGGGTCCTCTGCAGAGAAGGCCGGGCTTCAGGAGAACGACAGAATAGTGGAGGTGGAGAAGGAGGATGTAATCAACACCAGCACTCAGCAGCTGGCCGCCATAATCAGGTAGTAACTGGCTCCTAGCCCTTGTAAACTTACAGTTTTATATAGGATATGTGTCACAGTTCTACTCCATAAGCGCTTACAATGCTCCTTCCGTATCTCACTAAACTGTGGATCCCGAAACCTTAATTCCTGACAGTAGAATATTTTATTTATCTCACGGATTTGTTAAATTCGACTATTTTGTTCCTATACACACATACATAAGCAAGAAAACAGGGGGTTCAAGCCCTTCTCATGACGGATAGAATTTTGTGAGAAATGGGTTCGAGAGATACGGAGGTAGCACTATATATATTATACTCTGTAGATGTTAGCCTGAATTTTTATTACTTGTTTGGACAACAGATATTTCCAAAAGACATGCTGTATACGAACTTTGTGACGATGTGCAAATAACAATGAAGAATTTATAGCCTTGGTTATGTTTAGTACTCCTTGCTGTTAAATTCATGTCATTTATTTTAAAGAGCATTTCATTTGAAAAGTGTGTTGACCATGCCAATTTTAGAAGCCGTAAATTAATTTTAAAATAAATTAAATTTTAAAACTTTCTCAGAAATACAGATCTCTTTACATATGTCCATGAGGTGTGATAATTGATAGTTAATCTCAAATTCAATGTTTAGTTGATATAAAAACTAATTGTTTTATCAGTTGTTGATGCAGTATTGCAGCATTTGCCATTCACCACAGACAAATCAGAAATGGTTGTATTGAATTTCCCACATGTTACTCATTCTCTCATCTTTTCTTCCAGACATCAGCAGAAGACTATGGAAGTGGTCGTGTGGCGTGAAGTCTCCACGCAGCGAGTTCAGCGCACAGGAAGTCAGCGGATGGACAGACAGACACCGTGTAAAACCCCCGTGAAGCGTTCTGGCAGTAAGCTGTCGGGACTTGGCTCTGCCAGAAAGAAATACAAGCAGCAGTGTAAGGAGAGGAAAGCAAAGGGGCGGAGAGATGGAGTGGCAGACGGGGCCACTGTCAGTGAAAAGGTACGGATACAGCACTAAGTACAGGGGGGGGGGGGGGGAGGGAGGGTGTGACATCAGGTTAGAAGTTTAGTTTCTAGCTAAAGAAACTCACGCAAGTAAAAAGTATACCTTTCTAGTCTTAGTTTCAGCTAAACTTTAAAGGTTGTAGGTAAAAGCGCACACACATCTAGTATGAAGTTCAGAGATGTAGTGGTACATAAGATGTAATGTTTATAAGAGGTATTTTTCAAGAGTGTGGATATTAGGGTATGTATTTGGTGAAGGTATGTGGTGTAGTACCAGGGAATGGTCTGGAACCAGGTGTAGAAATAAGAGTGTTGATTCAGGTAAGGTTTGCCACACCTGAGGGATGGGTATGCCAATAGATGAGAGAAAGTAAAAAGGTCAGAAGGTGTGGCTGTCGGGAAATGTGCGTTCTTAAAAAGTGATATGATGCTAATTAGGTAATTGAGTGTAGTGTCAACAGTGTAAGTATAGTGTCAACAGTGTAAGTAGAGTATCAACAGTGTAAGTAGAGTATCAACAGTGTAAGTAGAGTATCAACAGTGTAAGTAGAGTATCAACAGTATGGTGTCAGCTGTGTAAGTAGAGTATCAACAGTGTAAGTATAGTGTCAACAGTGTAAGTAGAGTATCAACAGTGTAAGTAGAGTATCAACAGTGTAAGTAGAGTATCAACAGTGTAAGTAGAGTATCAACAGTGTAAGTATAGTGTCAACAGTGTAAGTAGAGTATCAACAGTGTAAGTAGAGTATCAACAGTGTAAGTAGAGTATCAACAGTGTAAGTAGAGTATCAACAGTATGGTGTCAGATGTGCACATAAGGTTCTCCCGTTTGTCTCTGCAGAAGGCCCTCAAGATGGTGGCATATCTACACGAGATAGAAGGGGAATTCTGTGATACAATGGAGAGGAGTAGATGTTACTATGTCAGTCAGTTACAACAGTCCGGCCAACTTGATGAGGACAATATGGCTACTCTCTTCCAGAACATAGATATGGTGGGTTCGGGGTTTGTGTTTAGTGCAGTTCATTACCTTGTCAACTGATTTTATGTAAGCCGAATAAAGTAGGTAATAAATACTAGGTACTTCTCCAATAACTTGAGTTTTTAAGCTCTATTCTATAATTCATAATATCACAAAATTTCAATCAGCTGAAAGAATTTTTTGTGAATATGTTTTTAATGTTTCAATCGATAGAGATCAAACTTTTTATAATAATGTTGACTTAACAACGCACACAGACGCACACACCCTCATCAGCACGCACACCCACACACTTTCTATACTCAGTCTTGTTTATGCAACTCACTGGAGTTGCCCTCTCTTTTTCAGCTCATCTCCATGTCCCGATATTTTGCTGCTAAACTGGAGATTGTGGTGAGACAAGCCGACAAGAAGATGATAGCCACAGCTCCAGAGATCTACTTGCCGAGAGTAAGATATTTAGCCTCAGTTTCTCAGAGATATTTAGCCTTAGTTTTCACAAACCAGTAAGGGGGTAGTAAGTTGTAGACTGGCTAAAATGGTTCATAAAAACATTAGTATGACAAATCCAAACAATCAGAAGTGTGTTGTCTTATATTTTCTGAGCTGAGTAAACATACATGTCTATCCTAAGGGTTTTGAGTTGACAAGTGGTCAGTTGATTGGAGAAGGCAATTTCCTCTGAATGTCTAAGATACGATTACTTTCTCGGCACATTTTCAATCGGTTGTCTCTACGAAATTGCAAACGACCTTTGAAAATCTAAAATTATGTGTTGATAACTACTGTTCCTGTAAGCCTTGACGCTATTTACTGCATGTAAACCGTATTTATCTACTTTTACATGTTTCAACTTTTCATAAACATTAACTTTTCTACATTCAAGGTGCATTAGGCATGACAATGGGTTTATCTACAGAAAATCTCATATCCTGTTCCTTTCTTTAGATTGAGGTCCTGAAGCAGAATTATCTGAAGTATGTGGAGGGTGTAGAGAAGGCCGAGGGTGTGAGGCTACTGTTAGCAGAGGGGCTCTCTGTACCCAGTCCCGAACAAGAAGTGAGTGTATTTGTGGTTCCTAGCCAATATTTGCAGCAAATTGCATCCATACCAACACTGGATGTTAGTCAGGAAGCAGTAAGCGGCATGAAATAATAACTGCCGATGGGTGTATGTGTTAGACTACCAAGTGTTGAAGCTGGTGTTATAAAAGATGAAGGTCAATTTATTCACTCTAGAATACAAATAAATACTGTAAAAATACTTATTCTGCAAAATAATGAACATAGGTCATTTTACTTAATTTAGTACACATGGAAAATCTCCAGTTTTTAGCTATTTTTTTACAATTTAGCTGCTAATGAACAAGGTTTTTTGCCCAAAACTAGTAAAATATCAATAAATACACCCAAATAATCAAGGTTCTTCTTAATTTTGCTTGATTTACCATGTTTTTTCCTAATCATTCAGCTACTTTCGATTGCGAACTGTTATGGTTTTTTCAGAACGGTCCGTAATCCAAATTACATAAATAAATTGGAAAAAACATGGAAAATCAAACAATATTTGAGAGATATAATTGGGATATTGTATAGTTACTTTATTTATTGTGTTTCCTTATAAATCTTTGTTCAAAGTAGCGTTTTGAAATAGAAATGTATATGCAGCCTTCAAAGTCAAATAATCATACAAGTTGACTTTTAATTGTAAGACAGTAAATATTAACTTAGAATTAGTAATTACCAATTAGCAAAGTTTAGTTATATATTAGAAACAATTTTTTTTTGTATTTCATTTGCAAAGTTATTTGATGTTAACTTTTTACCAAATTTCTTTTGAAAATGTTTTTGTGAATGGGATAGTCTTTGCATACATACTGGAAGACTTTAGTAAACTGTCTATATTTCAGGATATTCTACTCTTGGATGAGCTGATATACAGTCCTTTACATCACATACAAAAGGTAGCCGCTGCGTTTTCCCTCTTTCTACAAAGTGTCGGTGAGAGAGACCCTAGCTTACCCCATGTACAGAAAATAAGCTCAGGTGAGTTTTCTGAGTTATTATCTCCTGTTATCTGCACAATTATTCAGATTTATCTTCCCTTGCCTGTTTAAGCTCTACTCACATGTAAAAGTTTTTAAAGAAATTAATCTCAATATGTTATATGAAGTATCATATATATTAGCAATATTTAAAATTGTCTATACAGGTAAGTAATGGCTTACACAAAATCATGTTATTGGAAGCACAGTCTATTTTAAAACAACCATTTAAAATATATTCACTAACATTTACAAATCTTACCCAAACTCTTACTGCCATATTTATAGATATATCGATTCCAAGCATGAATATTTTTTGAAAGTTCAAATATGATACTTTTGTAAAGATTTCAATTAAAATGTGTGCATCACTTTTATTTGCTGACAAATAGTATTATATTAGATATAAGAATACAAATTCATGTATAATAATAGTACATTCAATATATGTCACATGTGTAATACAGTACTCCCTCCATATCTCACTAAACTGCGGGTCCCAAAACCTCAACTCCTCATACAGAAAAAAATACTAGATTCAACTCATGGTTGTGGTAAAGTGTCTCTATACACACATACGTAACCACAAAGTGAGGTCTAAGTCCTTCTTGTGCCCTATGGAATTTCGTGAGAAATAGTACCGTGAGATATAGAGGGAGCACTGTATTATTATATAATATTTTATTACATCATATTAAATTTAATAATAATGTATTCAATATATGTCACATGGGTTATGTTAATATATATTGTATTACAGCATATTATATAATATTGTAATACAGCATATTATATAATATATAGTGTATTACAGCATATTATGTAATATTGTATTACGGCATATTATATGCTATTTTTAGAGTTACAGGAATGTTGTGAGCTCATAGAAAACTACTCTCAAGTCTCACTGCCTCAGTTCCAGTCACCTGCAAAGTCCAAGGCGGGTCCTCTTGATCCGGAAGTTGCGGAGATAGAAGAGAGGCTGGAGTTCCCCCCTCATGTTAAAGTAAGATGCTGCTATTCGTCTGTAAACTTAGTTACTACATTTCCAGGCTTTGCATTGCGAATGGATTTTCCATTCGATGTTTGAAAACAGTGAATGAAACCACAGTCATAAGTTCATGTAAACTGCAACCACAAATTAATTCGTGAGAGAATCCATTTGTGGAAACACAGTGAATATCTGATTTACTAATAAACCAGAATGATTTTAGCATGATTTTATTTTGGCTAAAACTCATTTTGATGTGGGGTGTGGAATAACTACCCCTAAATGTTTTAATAATTTTGTTCAACAAGCTAATTCTCAATGTTCTCTATTTCATTCACAGGAATTCACGCTGTGTGAGCCGAACAGACATAAAATCTACTGGAGTGAGGTGAAGGTCATTGGGGTGAAGCACAAGGTCAGTCAGGGGTCAAGTATCAGAACATCAAAGGTGTAACTCAGGAGCAAACTAAGCAATGTTTTGTTCACTTCTTTTTGAGAAACCAAGTTGTTTGATGGCATTGCTTTAACAACTGTTTTAGACATTTTTGGCATGATTTAGGCGTTTCTTTTCGTTTTTTTTTCACCGCCTTGTACCTGCTTTTCTCAGTATTAATGCTTAAAAAGTAAGAGTATTTCACTTAAGCAACTGTTGACTGATGCATTTTATGTAAAGTCTACGATTCAGTCTTGCTTCAACCTGAATGTGGTTAAACACACAAATGATGCATGCCAATTTATTTTGACTTTATTTTAAAAAGCCACCCAAGTCTAAATCAACTTGCAAAATAATTATTTTAATAAAATATGACATTTAAATTTGTTTTTCATGTTTCGCCATTGACCTTGCGGGCGCCTCAATTTGAAGAAAAACTATTACATCATATCCTGTTAACTGTTTCAGCTGGTAGCCTATCTCTTCAGTGATATCATACTAGTTGCTAGGCAACGAGGTTGGAGAGACAGCAAGCTGGCGGTTACTATGGACCCTGTGAACCTGTGTGACATCATAGACGTGGATTATGGCGCTGAAGGCAGCGACGGAGGTTGGAAACCTAATTTAACTAGTAGGACTTTAATTCAGTAGATTGGCTACTGAATATTTACACACGCAAAAATGCACTCGCACACAAAAACACTAACACACACTCACACAGACACCAACACGCACACCATGCACACATTAAATTTCAAACCTAGTTAAAGATTTAGCACTTTTTTATTATTTTTGGAGTCGTCCACTTTTCAACTACTTGCAGTGTTTGAAATAAAGCTCCACTACATGCCAATGCCTGATCAGAAGTTGTGTACCCTGACAATGGTGTGTCTAGACTTGGAGACTAAGCTGGTGTGGAAAGGTCTGCTCAGAGATAGGCTGGTACGTCACACGGCCCCTACAGAGCACAGTCTTTCTGACCAGGTATGTCAGATCTCAGTCTAATAGCAATTTTATCAATGCATGATGCTGACATATTTTAAAGGTTATTGGAATCATTAATGTCTATAAAACCCACGAAAGTTACTATCCCTGTGAGAACCCCTGAAGGAAACTTTTTTTGTTAAAGCGAACTAAGGACTTATTCAGATGAGGCACAGGAGCAATTATGACTGGATGCTTTTCCTAACACCACCAGTGGTCTTTACTGGGGTTCGAACCCATGACTTTGTGTTCACAAAGCAAACACTCTAACCTCTAGACCACGGCTGCTCCCTAATGTCTAGCATACTATTATATATTGTTTCATGCAACTTTATAGTTATAGAGTTTATAGCCAAGCTGAGCACATTTACAAACCCATGTTATTACACTAAAACTCTGCTAAATGTTGAACCCTGTGTTAGTACATTATTATACTAATGCTATTATGTTTTCTACTAACCTTAACACTCTAATGTTCTTAGCTGCCGTTTTGGCATAGCACTCTGTTAGATGAAGTAAGTTATTTGCTACAGCTCGTGTGATTGGCTGTGGCACTCTTGATTTGTGTTGCTCATTTTGTGTCCATACATTTGATTGGTCAGTGTTGCACATTTCAGTCTACTATTGGCTATTGCTCTGCAGCTTGTTTTTGCACATTGAAGTTGGTTTGCATTTCAAGTAGTTGATGGGCAGATAATTCCTATTATATCAACACAATTTCGCTGCCTTATTATTTTTATTATCAGCCTCTGAACGCAATCACTGTGTTTTGCTGTGACATGTATAACATTGAAATTTCTATATATATGCTGTATATATTAAAGAATAATTCAACATAATGCTTTCCATTATTGAATATTACATTTGTCTAATTTCTTTAAGCTGTGTACAACTTTGAGTGCTTTAGATTAATATCATGAGCCTTGCCGTAGTTGACAATTAAGTTTTATATTTATCGAGGTTAGATTTTGATTTAATTATTTGTATATTTTTCTTGTTGAAGGAATTTTTTTCCAAAATTTATATATCATTGAATGTCCCTCCCCCCCCACCACGTAGTGTTAAGGATATTGAGTTTGTTATCTGATGGGAAACTTATCTAATAGATGTATTGTGGGGTAGATTGACATTTATATGACCTCCTAATCTCACTTGTAATAAAGCTCACTGAGTGGAATATACACTCTTCAGTTGAGTAGGCTGTGGTAATAGCTATTCTATTGCTCTCACTACTTCATATCCCAATGTGCACTTCTATGTGATGTCAGAAGTGAATTACTACACATTATTGCCTGCAGCTCCTGTCAGTGGCTGCAATCTGCATGTAATTGCCTATTGCAAGGTGCTTGCAGGTTCTTGGCATGTGCACAGACAAGTGTCAAATGCAAGTATATGAGGCTCTTTGATTAACCGGGTTTTATTAATTTTGTAATCAAGGCACATTTATTGTTTCATGGTTATAAAAATTGTCATTCTGGTTGAACTTTTAGTGTATTTTACATTGCTATTATGCTCATATATATAAATAATTATAAAAAAAATTCAACAGGTAATAGATAGGTTCAGCGATTTTCTTGCATAAAATGTGCGCTTCTGCACTACTACACCATAAAACTTCCTACGATATACCTAGGCCATCAATTCAGTTCATTACCATTATACACCTCATTGTGTGCCAGTGCAACTATTATGCAATTTCCTTCAGACCTTTCGACCAACTTTATGGTTGCAGTCAGTTTTCCAGTTTAGTTGAAGCAAATTCTGAATTGCTGAAGTAATTGGGGAGGCATTGTTTATTTACAAATCTCCTTCCCCTTTCTGTTCTAAAATTAGGCCCTTAAATAAGATGACCATGGTAATTGGCCAGTTGAGGAAGTACATGCTAACACCTGCCACACACCTGCCAACACGTGTACAATATAATAGACTACAGACCTGCCAACATGTTCTGAGCGGAAACAAATATTGACTAGGCAGTGAGCGGAATAAAAATTATTTTTGTAACGGCATAAGATTAAATAGATTTTTAAACAAATCTTCCCATGATCCAAATAATATTTTCAAGAGCTTTCCACTATTTTGTAAAATTTTTGTTTTTACTAGTATTTGCAAAATGTAAACTTGACACAAACATGTAGCTCATGAACTACTTTAATAAGTTTGTGTTTTCTTTTACACTGAAATTTATCTCTATTTACCATTTTTATAAAAATAATCTAATAAGCAAAAAGTTAAGCAGTTAGTTAAGGATACATGTATAGTAATAATTGAATTAATTCAATATTTTGCTAGTTATTATGATCATGCTGTAAGGACTGCCCCTTTTTACCTGTACAATAAAACTGAGACAAATAGTATGTGGAAATTCAATAAAAAAGGTGTTCCTAATTAGTATTTATTTATTTAGTATTTAGATGTGAAAGTATGTTCTCCTTGTGATAAGAATTCTCTCGTCTGCTTATTCAAGCTTGCAAATTAGCAGCTACTCTATGTGTTCCTTCATCTTAAAGCAATCTTAATTATCACATCTATAGCCAAAGTTCCCTAGCCACTAATTGGGACGCGCCAAGAAGCACCCTTAATTACCAGTCTAAAAACCTGGCCCTCTCATGCTAAACAAGGCAGCTTGCTGCTGTGCTATTTTTAACTCTGCAGACGTAAATCATTAACTAGATTTACGTTGTTATAAAAATTACTACCCCTTCGGAAACGAACCATGTATAAACTCTTCCCTTGGCATATCTATAGATTTATTGGAACTCTGCTGTCTTAAACACGTCTCTCTCTATTTTGCTGACACTAAATCAGAGATTCCGAAAACCACTTTCTAGGCGCAATTTCACTTCAAGCTGATTTTTGTTGAGTTTATTTTTTGGCTGACTTGTGGATATTAAATGGATTAGATGGCTGACAGACTGTGGAAAATGAGTTACAAAAAACTTAAAACTGTGTATGCTGCCAGAAAGAGGCGGCGCAGTGAACCACTGCCTGTGTCTGAGGAGTTTGATTCCGTAAGTTTTCTACTTTTAATTTTGGTTTTCGGTGTTGTCTTTTCTACGGGATATTTAGTCAATTCTGATAAAGTTGTGTCGTTGCTTCTTGATTGGTCAAGTTCGTAGGTCATGTGGCATGGTCATGTGACGTGTCATTAGAGGGTATTAAATAAAATGCCTTTTGGATAAATTATATCATAGGATCGATATTGTATACTTTACATTTATATATAACATTGTGTAGATATCCAAACTTGGTTTTAAACCATTCTTTTAAACATGAATATCTTACTCCATTATGAATGCCTCTCCTTCCCATATGAACGTTTTAACCTGATAACTGAATGTAACAAATATAGTATTAAACCACAAAACAAGCCGATGTGAAGACTTCCTAATATAGCATTTGTGAAGCTACATTACCATAAAGTTACATTGTGTTATATATTATAGTATTATATATTATAGTGTTATGTATATTATAGTATTGTATATCAGAGCAACATCTATCATAGTAATATATATTATGTTATTGTATATTAGAGCAACATATATTATACTATTGAATATTATAGAGATTTATATGTTATAGTAATATACATTGCAGGGTTATGTCACTACTCACAATACATTATACTGTCCTATACATATTTAGCAATTGTCAATACAATTTGGTGGTTTACTGGTGTATTTGCCTGCCAAACTGTTTTCAAGGTGTTAGCTCAATGATTTCCTTTTTAAAAAGTAAAATATATCTTCCCGCAAGTTTGCCATGTAAAGACTGAAAATAGAAGCCAGGTTCAAATAGTATGCTGTTCGAGTGTTGAAAGTCATAGAATTGGTAGGGTTCAAACTTCCAGAACTTTTGTTCACTTGTGTGTTTTTCTAGTCACAAAATGGTGGAAAAAGTTGCATTTTCTGATGTATCAGAGTGTGTGTAAGTTTTCGTTGGGATTCAAAATACAATGCTCCCTCCATATCTCACGGATTACTAATCTCCACAGATCACCAGAAGGGCTTGGACCCCTGTTTTGTGGCTTATGCACATGTATAGGGACAAATTTTGACAAATCCCCGAGTTAAATCTGGTATTCTACTATGTCATGAATTGGAGTTTCAGACTTTGTGGGATACGGAGAGAGCACTGTAGCTATTAGGCTTAAAACCATTCTGATTTCACAGGCTCTCCTAATCTGTATGTAGAAAGAGGTTGTAATTGGCTGAAGTTAGGTACACTGAAGTAGCAGCAGATAATGCATTTAACTTTTGATTATATCATAGGCTTAGTTGAGGGGCTGTAGTTGACAATGCTGTTGCAAAGCAGGATTGTAAACAGCTTCATTTTTTAATTTTCAAGAAGTAATTTTTCTCATTTAAGTTGTAAAAACAATTTTAATACAATCTCTGAAAGTATATTTCAATAACGGAACTCTATAGAGTATATGGGCTCAGCTATGCTAATAACAATTTTGATATAAATAAATTTGTCAATGATATTAATATTCTAAATTATTGGAGGTCTACACATGTCACTGTGTTAACATATTTGATGATATTTTCATATTCATGTTGATGCAAACTTCAGAAAATGAATTGGTTTGTGTGTTTCTATTGGACGAGATAAAGTTGCACGTATACTGCCTTATATTAAATCAACTGCCACCTTCGCACTTCTGCAATTCAATTAAACTTAATCTTTTGATCCATATCTTGTACAGAAAAGCTAATAATTCAATTGGCATATTTTATTTATGTGACAAAACAAAAGTGGAGTTATTTCCTCCCGTTGCTGTATTTTAAACCTTTTACCAAGAAATGTTCCAAGAGTATTATTCTTTGTACTTTTAGCTCATATTGAACTTTATTCCAGCGTTAACCTTGAACTTTGTATCTATAACTAGACTTGTAATATCAAAGGGAGTGTTAGTAAATGGAACTGACAGTAAATGTTAGATGCAGCCCCAGGCGATGTTTGATGTTGACTACTAAAGATAGTAACAATTATTTCAATCTGTTAGGTGTAGGAGTTATGTTCTTTTGATTAAAATATTCTGCTCTATTCCACATATTATTGAGCTGGTTGTGTCGAAATTTTGGAGAATAGCATATGTAACATTATGTCATTCTATAGTTGATAGCTATTAAGTGGTGCAGTAAATATATATAAGGCCTATTGATCTATATATTATCAATATTAGTTTATAGATTTTTGCTTCATTATGTTGAAGAAAAATAATATTGTACGATAATAAAAAGTAATGTAGTTTTTCCTAGGGAGTTGCCCTACTTTTTCTCTCCGCTGTAGAGATCAGTGTCAACTTTAGATAAGATCATTTCGAATAGTTTAAAATTCATAACCTATTTGCATTCCTGATTCTGGTAATTATAATAAGTACAAGTGATGCTTTTTATTACTAAAAACCAGCATTTGGCGGAAAAACGGGCAGGGGATGGCAAAACAGTAACTCTGCTGCTCAAATACAGCAAATGATTGATTTGCGCACATGGCGAATGGTTCTATAAGCAACTCGAAGTTGGTGATGAATGATTGCAGTAGTTTAAGGGGGGTTTGGAGTTGGAGACATAACTTCTAACAGCAGACCCCCCCCCCCAATTAAAATCATCCTTCACCACCAACTGGAAGCTGCTTGTGGAAACATTCAGTTCCAGCCAATGAACTAAATTTCATCATATTCAAAATTCTCTTTACTAAAGGGTTTTACATGTCCTATGTTATTGGGAAATATAAGTTATATGTTGGAAATCTACCTTAGGTGTTATAAAGAGAGTACAACTCCTGAAAGTTGTACCTGATTAGTTACTACTTTCCATGGTGTCATCCCAGTTAGACGCTATTTATTTATTTCAGTGCAATATAATTATATTTATTTTATGATCAATTTATTTGAATATTATTGAAATATATGTATATTTAAATAAATTTGGATCAATTGTTCGCTATTTAGCACATAAATAAGTTCCGTTAATTTGCATTAACTTATTAATTTTGCATTTTCTATACTTGCTTTTTGAAAAAAACATATTTCAGGGGAAATTAGAATATTATTATTCCAAATAATTCTTATCAACTATTCCATCTTTTGCAATCAATTCAACAGTTAAATAGGTATATATTATATGCAAGTACAGAACTACAGATTGTACCAAAATAAAAATGTCGTCTAACTGGGATGAAACCCTTGCCACCTGCTGTGGTTATTTGGGTGTTGTGACTGGAAATATCGGCACCTCATTAGCACATTACTCCTTTATTATGACACAAATATTGATTTGTCTTAGTCTGAGTATATAGCAATATTGGTGCGAGAATCTTGAGAAAGTTCTCATCCCCACGAGTGTTACTAACGGCTACTTAATTACTAGTTGTGAGACTCGAGTTACGTAATTACAGTCTGGATTCGCAAAAACACCGTTCTCATATGCAGATGTTACCACTGCCCCTTTTGTAATGGTGGATTTAGACATGAGTATTTGCAAACTTATTAGTTTGACAGTTAAATATAGTTGAGGTGCTTTTTATTAGGTAAAAGTTTAAGTTTTCTGTGATTAGGCAAATCCACTACGTGTTTCAGCAGCTTAGAATATCGTGCAGTAAAAGTCAGCTATACCTAGTATTAGTTTTGTATATTATAAAACAATTTATTATAAAACAAAGTTGTTTGAGCATCCGACCTTCAAGATGTAGATTATAGCTAAGATAAGTTTCAATTTTGAGTAAATAATCGCCATTACTAAGCTATACCTCGTAGGACAGTATATAGTTAGTTCAGGACGGTATGTGGTTAGTTCGCGTGCGTTGAGTTCCTTGAACTGCAAATGTAATACATTTAACTTACAGCATTAATAATTCAGGCAGCTGGCCTTTCAAACTAATACGTTTCTTTTATTTTCTGCAGAAGCAAATGTATTTAAAACAGCTTTTCATTACCTGCTGCTGAAATAGTTAATTAAATCTACTATTCAGAATGCTGTCAGCGTATTGATTTACATCAGAAAATGTCGTTAAAATGAAACATTATTTAAAACAAGTTCAAATCTCAACTAATGTCAATAATCTGTTGTAACTCTTTGCAGCACTATTGCGCCATAGATCCTTGTCATTGATATTTTCCTTTTTCTGTTATATATACTTTTTTCTTTCACTTTTGACCAAATATATAAAAAAAAAACTTGCATATTTGCTCTAATAACGAAGACTCATATAAATCAGAATCCGTCTCTTATATTAGGAGACCTATTCACCCTGATTTGATGAGTGATTCCCATTATCATTATGATAAACACAGTAAAACTGAACTGGATGCTCATGCTAATATTCATGAAGATAGTAGTATTCAACACATTTCATAGTCAACAGAATTCTTTCAATCACATTGATAATTTTCATCTCATTTTGAATCACCATAATCTAACTAGTAATAAAAATATGCACTAATGATTACATTGTACTTGATCTAGGAAGGCTGAGTGTTGGGATATGTTGTGTAATTGTATTTTTAGTCACTCAGTTGCTAGTGTGACTCAGTCACTGGGTCACTGATAGTGATAGAGTTAGTTGTTTTGAGTTCTTTTCAGTCTTACTGCTGAATATTTTACAACCTGCTGTTGTATTACAAGTTCAGATAGTCCAATAAAATATATCAAATTGAAATATGACAAACTTATTGGTTTCAAGTTGTCACGGATGAGACAGTAAATAACCTTGACTCTTAGAAAAATTTGGTGTCACTTACCAAACTACTGAGCTATTATTTAATTGTATTTATATTTTGTAAAAAAAGTCTTATAAAGGGAGTAGTCAACAATTTATTGAACAGAATACTATGCAAAGTCTCAACTAAATACTAGAATCATGATATTATTATTGTAAAAAACTGAAACATAATTGAAATCTTAATAGAATGATTTTTTAAGACGAATCAGGATTCTTCTATTCTCTTTTTTTATTGTATGGTAATGTTAATTTGGTTTAGT
Organism: Bugula neritina; assembly: GCA_964035545.1. Taxonomy (NCBI): domain Eukaryota; kingdom Metazoa; phylum Bryozoa; class Gymnolaemata; order Cheilostomatida; family Bugulidae; genus Bugula; species Bugula neritina. The sequence continues at coordinate 9,046,968 of OZ037772.1, read as the reverse complement.
AAGACTCCTCCGATGATGTAGTAGACACGTAGTTGCTTATTTCACATGACAAAATAATTTTGAAAATGACAAACCCCAATTTTTGAAACCTTCGAACCAAGGTGGCAGTCTATTAGTACGAACGGTTTTTTAAATGTATTCCACTAAGTTGAAAAGTAACTACACTATTGAGTCTAGGATTGGTGATTGCTGTAACACCAGAACTGTGGTTTCTGGAATATACATATGGTTCTGTGAACTAGTCTACATCTGACCTGGTTCATCTCTCAACCAGGTGGAATCAACGTCTGAAGAATATATTTCCTCCACCTTCGTAAACCTGCGCAGAACTGATGTATATTATGTATTGGGAACTTACATCCCGAACTGTTCAGAATTCTAGGTATACTACTAGCTACCTTGAAAGTTGTTTCTGCGAGTGCGTATGAGTTTCTGTACCAGCGTATGAGTTTCTGTACCAGCGTATGAGTTTCCTGTACCAGCGGCTGCAGCCAATCGGAGACGAGTTCGGGGCATAGGTCAAAGTTCGATCCGAAGCAAATCGATCTGGGCTAGGTCGCTCGCTCTCATGAAAAAGAGGTATAAAAATTTATCTGTTGCCAGGAACTGACCTCATTTTACTAAGCGAAAAATTACCATCAATTTTTAAAACATAAAGTATTAGTAGTTCTACAGCAGTGGGTAGTAATTGAAAAAAACCGAATGTCTTTTTATTCGACCTTGACCTTACAGGCGGGTGACCTAGAAACATTTAGTAAACTTTTATAATATGTAGAACTTGCAAAAGGGGAAGCAACTCCAGCATTGTACAATCTCGCTGCAGATCTCGATAGACAGGAAACTCCTCTATGTCAACCATTCCTGTTTTGCCATTTTCTCCTTCTGATTTTGCTCGGTGTGGTATATTTAGGAGTGTTGACTTTAAACCATGAAAAATCATAATGCCGCTATCGGTACCGCTAGTTTATATAAGTTATAAAGGAAAAATTTTGCCACTTTTGGGATTTTATTTTTTTTTTATTTTATGTGTCCATTTTTTTTAATTTGGTTTATTGGTAAAGTTTTTAAATATATTTTCAATGCATATAAAATTTAAAAAAAAATTAAAACTCAATCATGCACGTAAATACAAAGCTATAAAGTTTAAGCTTCGCTGTGGTTACAACGTGAATATGGATTGAATAATACTTGCAATAACCATTTTACACAAAATACGTTACAGTTGCTATAAATGTAAGACTAGTAAATTGGATGCCAATAGGCACGGTAATACTACTTAATTTATGCTATTTTTGAAATTTGTAGTAAATATTTGGCATGTATATATATATAATATATATATATATATATATTATAATAATATATTATGTATTATTATATTATATTATATATATATATTATAATAATATATTATGTATTATTATATTATATATTATATTATATATATATATATATTATAATAATATATTATACATTAATATAATATATATTATATATATATAATAATATCATATATAATATATATATATATATTATAATATTATATTATATATATATATTATATATATATATAATAATATCATATATAATATATATATATATTATAATATTATATTATATATATTATATATATAATATATTATTATATTATATATTATATTATATATATTATATATATATAATAATATCATATATAATGTATTATTATAATATATATATATATATTATATATGACATTATATATATATAATATATATTATATTAATGTATAATATATTATTATAATATATATATATATATAATATAATATAATAATACATAATATATTATATATTATATATATATACATGCCAAATATTTACTACAAATTTCAAAAATAGCATAACTTAAGTAGTATTACCGTGCCTATTTGCATCCAGTTTACTAGTCTTACATTTATAGCAACTGTAACGTATTTTGTGTAGAATGGTTATTGCAAGCATTATTCAATTCATATTCACATTGTAATCACAGCTAAGCTTCAACTTTATAGCTTTGTATTTACGTGCATGATTGAGTTTTAATTTTTTTAAAAATTTTATGTGCATAAAAAATGTGTTTAAAAACTTTACCAATAAACAAAACTAAAAAAATGTACACATAAAATAGAAAAAAAATAAAATAACAAAAGTGACAAAATTTTTCCTTTATAACTTATATAAACTCACGGTACCAATCTCGGCATAATGGCGCCCATATGATTTCGTAAGATTACCTAATGTCAACACTCCTAATATATGCCACTCTGATTTCGCTATCAATAATGTTGCAAAACGCATAGTTTAGCACCAATAAGCTTTTCAACTGTCCATAATTTGTGTCGTTAACTGAGACTGGCTTATGAGCTTATACGCATTGTAAAATTCCTAGTTTCAACTAGTTTTAGTATTAAGCAAGTTTTGCTACTTTTTTTTCTATTTTTGCAGCTGATAATATAAGTGTAGATAAAGGGTTTCATCTTATAGTAACTGGGAGGTCAAGTGATGTTTGTAACTATAACACTACTTCATTTTTAACCGAAAAAATAAATGTTAGAAAAACATTTTTTGAGTTGCAAATTTTATTTAAATTTGAACACATTTGAAACTGGTTGATATTATAATTTTTTTAGGATCTGCATATGTACCAATAGTATGTGATACATAGTGTGTAGCATATAGTTAGGGTATTGTGCATTGCCATATTCAAGTTGATTTAAATTCAAGATTATGTTAGCCCTCTGTCGTTCAATTGTAGGGTTATCCCCACTATGTGTATAACTGAGAAAGTTTATCATTGGACATCTTATTTAGAAACAACCATTTTATACCACGTGTTATTTTTAGCATTCGATAAAACCATATGTGCCTATTCTATAAAATCAATCCTTACACATTTACATTCTCAGTTGGTCTTGGCAAATGCAGCCCATTCGTGGGCTCAGACTTTGCTAGCATTAATTCTTGCTACTAATTTATCTGTCAGCTCAGTGCTAATGGGTAAGTATGGTTTTATTGACACAAATGTTGGTAGAATTTTTTTAATATCTTCTTTTAGTGTTTTTGCCAAGTTTTCCCCAAATAAATAATTCTTATTATAAAACAAAATGCTGGTATGGTATGGCCATTACAAAACACAACTCTTTTTAGCTTAAGTTTATAATTCAGTTTATAAATTTTTTGTTAGGGTGGTTGCTGCTTTGAACTCCCGCTAAAACTCAAGATATCGGGTCGGCAACTCCACGCCCACCTCCATAGTTTAGAATTTCTCTGCAGCACTTCATGTATGTTTGAAATAAAACCAGAATAAAATAACCAAGTTTGAAAGGGTTTACTGATAAACAATATGCAAATAATGTTAAACTTTGCAGTTTGGGCAAGTGAGTACAATACAAATTATTTTAATGTTCCTCAGAAATACAAATTTGATTTTTGTTACTTTATCGAATTTCTCATAAACACCATTTTGCGATCTGTTCTATAGGATTCAGGGGTATATTTGGAATATAATATTATTATTAAGTTTATAATTTCTATCATTGGTTGTGTAGTAACTTATTTAATAACGACTTGTAAAGTAATCAAAACCAGTAAATAGTAAACTCTATAAATTGGTTTTCCTTCTGCAGCCAATATCATTCCATCAAATTGTTTCGTGTGGAAGAAAAGCATATAGATAATAGTAAATTAATTATTTTTAATATATATAAATGTACTGATGAATTTAATTTGAATCAAACTTGGATTAAATTAATACAATCTTGTTTTAGTTTCATTTTCATGAAGATATTATTTTATTGTCAACTTAATTACAGTTAAGAATGAGGTTTGTCATATTGATATTAAGAAGAACTTTAATTATTATATAATAGGCCATATTTATATAATATAATTAAAAAAATAATTAAATAAATAAATATAATTAAATTTGAGTTTAATGCAGCTCAAGTTTATGCTTAGGGGTGAAAGTTCACTATAGTCGTTGTTATATTATTTTATAATATTTTAATACAACTGTGAATTATAACAATGTAAATGTTTTGTTTAAATGTCAAGTTGCATTATAAATTATTACTGTTTTGTTGGGAATAGCCTATTTTACTGTTCTGGTGTTTAGTATTTTATTTAATATATTTATAGCAGGAAAGCTTTTTTATTTTGTTTTCACTTGACAGTGGGCATAGCCTGTGTTTCAAACTTTTAGACTATCTCAGTGGTTATTCTGTGTATTGCAGTAGCTAAGAATGACATGTGAAAAGTTATCAATAATCAGTATTATTCCAATAATGCTCCTTAAACCAAATGCTTACAAATTAATTGAAGACATCCATGTACGAGTACAAATATACAGTATAGCCATATATGTGGGGCATACAACTTCGAATTTGTACTTAGTTGACAGCCAAGATATTTCTTGATATTTCAATACTGCATGAATGTAATTGCCTGAAGCTTCTGAGTCTTAGTAAAAGAGGTCGTGACCTTCCAAGAGGCATTCATTCTTTTTTTAAAAAATCATTCTTAACAATACTGAACCCTTTTCAGTCTTACTAATAGTCAAGTCCTTTTGTTACCGTGGGGGTTTTCAGAAATTTTTAAAACACTTTATAGTTTGAATTGCCATATTATAGAGTGTGACCTTTCCTTAACCTTTGTGTTATTTTAACTGGTGAATTACTGGGAAAACAATTCTTATTTAAAATCAAATAATTAAAACAATTAGATTTTACTTACCTGTACATCTTTAAAATTCACAATTTGAATACCTCTTAAATTTTTACTTATCACTACCATTCTGGAATAGAATTGAAAATTAAAGCCTTGGTCACAAATACCAAATATCTCCCCAATATGGCCGAAGGCCGCAAAGAATCAACCGACCGGCCTCAAACCAAGTAGTATCCACCAATAGCAAGGCCCTGTTTACCATTAAGTGGTTTAATAGAATGGTTTTATAAGCAGCTCCGAGTTGAGGGTTACTGAGTACAGTAGTTTGTGGTTCTAGAGTTTGGAGTTAGGGACTTTCAATAAACTCCAAACTCAAGAACTCCAACTACTACGTTCAATCACCTCCAACTCCTAGCGGCTTATAGAACGGTTCGGTTTAATATACTATTGTTATGCACGCAGCTGGTGGGGGCAGTTGGTGCAGCTGGTCACGTGACTCTAGAGAAACTTCTTAGCCCGTTTAATTAGGTGCATTTCTAATTCCAATAACAATTTAAAAATAGTCATGCAAGTTTGAATGTACAATTTTCTAGTCAGAAATACACCATGGCATATTAAATTATCTATAAGCCTTCGTAATTAACAAATATTTTCGTTAATAGAAATGTATGTAATTTCACTGTTATTATGGTCAGAGTCATAAAATAAAAATATTTAGTGTCTAAATTAACTATTATCATTAATCATTATGATTACAGTATTTGAAAAACAAGTAGTATACTTGTGAACGGCTCAGAGTCAAAATGAGAATGATGTGATGAAGTTAAACTTACAATTATTTGTCTTTATTACTAATTGCCTTGAACTTTCACACCCGCACACCAGCACTTCCTTTTTCATACTTAACTCTATACTTACTCATGATTTCAATTCCAAATAATGCCTAACCTTACTGCTCATCTGCAAATAATTATTTTCCTTAGCTAATAAATGTATTCTACACAGTGGATTTTTTTAACTAAAGCTAAAAATAAGATTTCTCTGTGTTCGTTACTCGAACTAGCATGATTATTTTTCAAAAACTGATCACATTGTCATTTTAATGGCTGCCCTCACGCAAAAATTTAATGGATACTCTGGTGCTATTTTGTCTTTGATTAGCATTGCCATATTTGTAGTGTACCATATATAGCGAGATAGTTGCAGTAATTGAGAAATTGAAAAAAGCCTGTGTTCTAGATTAGAAATGTAGCAAAAGAAGTTGTGTTCTCTCAAGAATTTTAATCCACGCCCCAAATCACAGTTTAATAAAAAAGTTTAAGAACTATGGCTATCTCAAATTCTCCACTACTGCTCCTAGATGCATCTATAGCTTCCCTCCATAATATTTTGTAGAAATGAGAAGACAATTTTCATTCTGTAAACTAGTGTAAGTTTCTATAGGTAAAATTAAATCAAATTTAAATGACCCATGATGCAAGGCTGAGTTCTCCCTTGCAAGATTTGTCATAGAGGAGACTACTCTTAGTCTAAAATTTCAGCTCCAATACAGCAATGTAATTTTGTGTTCACCGTTACTTTGGATTTGTCTCCACATAAAGTAGGTAATAATCCACATGCAATACATTATTTATGCTGACATATTCAGTTATCTTTCAATATTTTAGTCATCAAAGCATTAAATCGAAACACTGAAGATTATTTGTCAAGTTTTGTCACCTCTTTGAACTCCCCACTCTAATGAACTAATCTTTAAATAACATTCTAACAGAGGTCATTGATAGCAATAATAATACGCTTTATAAAACTCAATAAGTTTTTGCTGGATAACATCATTCTCAAATAAACAGGCTACATATGTGCATTGCAATTAAACACGCTTTAAGTAATCACACAAGCTCATAAGATTCTAGCACAATTATATTAGATAAGATTAAAATTCAGGTGTTTTTCTAGTTTCTTTAGAGTTGTCTTCTTTCTTTATACTAACCTATGAGCAGATGACCCCAACTATTCTAAATTCACTTCATTTTCCTCTGCTTTCCAGTGTGTATTTTCGTTTAGCATGCTTAGTGTTGAATTTCGTGTAACACTGAGTTTGAAATAAAAGGAACTGGTGTTATTTCCTATTAGATATAGACTTATTAAATTCCTTTCCTTTAGTAGGAAATTGGAAAAGTTTCGTAAAGTCAACACTTTCTACTAATTGCGAGTCATTTCGGTCACTGCTGCCTACTGTCGTCCAATAAACTGTCAGATAATTATTTCAATCAGTGACATAATGTTGAGAGGTTGAGAGGTAATTATAATCCTCATTTGAGTTAGTTTGTCGGTTTGAGTAACTCTAAGTGCCTCTCGAAGGTTTAGTTTATCCACTTCACTTCTATATTCTGCAGGTAAAATATTACACTTCACTATACTATGTTCTGCAGGTAAAATATTACACTTCACTTCTATATTCTGCAGGTAAAGTATTACACTTCACTATACTATGTTCTGCAGGTATTAAGTTTTAGAAGTTATTTTATGAAGTTAAATCTGAGTTGTATATATGAAGTTGTATTTAGTTATCTTCTCTTGGCATTCTATGCTACCTCTAGCGGTTCAACATGTATTATTCTCTCAAACTTTCAAGGGGAAGACAATTGCTGTTGAGCTCTAGTATATTTATGTAGACAGTATTATTTCAAGGCTTATAAATTTTGGGAAAACCCGGTTATTTAAGGCCATAATACTAGTTATCTGAAGGTTTGAGTTCTGTTTTTGCTCTAAAATGTTAAAAATAGGTATGTTTGTCATTCTTTAATGGCTTCTTTGGGGTAATTCCTACAAGGTTATTGATCCTCAAAATTTCAGATTTTCTGTCCAATGTCTGGTTGTAGCTTGACTTATCTGTTAGTTCCAACATATCACTCAATGTTTACTTGACCCTAACGATGATGAAATCTACGAAAAAAATTATTTCAACAGCCCTTTCCATGCCTATCTATCAGATAATATGCACCTCTATTCGTCAGGTAATATGTACCCCTATATTTATCTCATGTATCCGGCGTTGTCTTGGAATAGATGCAGACCAGTGGTCAAAAGTGCTGGCAGTTGCGTAAAACTTGTGTTTCAGTAGGAATAGCACCTGGTTGTGCCTGCGGTTAGCCCTTCAGTCATGTTATCAGCGCTGTTTCAGATCGTCCCCACAGCCTGTCTATGACTCTATTCTAGGGCCTGTGACTACAAGCAAACTTGGTTTATTATTGTTTATATTTCTCTCTTTCAAAATTATTTGCATCACAATTTCGTTCAACTATTGCTATTGTTCCTACTGGGTGTTTGCTCAAAACTAGCACATTACTATCATCAGTATTTTACCGTGAGGTGTTGGTGTACAGAGTGGAAAATTTGCTGCGCAGTAAGATGATCTAATATATTGCTTTTTTAAAGAAGCTACCAACCATGGGGGCCGTCAATTGGTTAAAATATTTAAGAATAAGTTAAAATAATGAAGAAATAACATCCACGGGAAGAGTGGAAATAATATAAAATATGTTGCCATAGTAATGGTGTGTTCTGAGTCATTGATAACTAATGCTAGCAGTGTTGGGTAATAAAAATATTATTTATAAAATATATGATAATAAACAATAATAGGGTTTATTGAGTAATTACTGGGATGACCTCCAAGTAAACATCCTTTACCTCATATATTACAGTTTCATTCAAAATGAAAATAATCATTCCGAGTCATGGAGGTCAGTGTGTGTCATTGAATAACTTGAATGTTGCTTTAAATGTACCCGGTTACTTCACTTCAACCCACTTGTACTCTGTGATGTAGCTTGCATCGTAAAAGAGAAAGTAACTCCACATTTTAGCTTCAATAGCATAGAGTATTAATTTCAGTACATCCTATATTCATTTAGGAGCAGTAGTGGAGAGATTAAGATAGCCTAAGTTATTTAGTTTTGTTTTTGAGTTTTGGTTTGAGTCGTGGTTTGAAATTCTTACGAGGACATAACTTCTGATACTACATTTCTAATCGAGAATGCAGGCTTTTCTCAATTACTACACCTACCTCCGTATATTGTCCTCAAAGCCAGTAAATCACAGATTTGATATCAATCTTTGATGTTGCCACACTCTATTGTGTAGTTTGAATAGATAGAATTTTCTATTGGAGAGTATAATGAACGAATCAAATAAATCGCTGACTAGGAACTCTCTATTAAATGTAATCCACAGCAATTAGGTTCCCTAGGGGTCTCGCATTAATCAATTTTCTCACATCATAGTGATAAAGTTAGCGCACAGTTAGCTGAAAGATGGGCGTATTTAGCATCCCACGTTAGTTGTTGATGATAAAGTAGTGTACCTTGAACTAACTTTCTAATTATCGTAGCAAGATTATCCTAGGAGATCCGAGATTCAGTTCTACTCAAACATTCATTTATTAAAACTTTTCATGACTATTGTTCTAGTTCACTCAATTTACAGGAGTTTCCAGTTAGTTTATTAAACGAGGTAATAAATGGTCGGGGTTTGAGCGCACTTTCTTTAAGGAGGAACAATGGCACACTTATCTCCCACTCATTGATCTATTGTCCAACTGTGCTAATTGACATGCCTATATCTGCTGCTTTTCAATTGCTAATCAATGCTGCCTTCACTTGAATATCCTTTCAAGTGCTGTACAGCCCATCGAGTGTAAATCACTTAACTAAGTCAGCTTACATTGTGATCTTTTCCCTCTTAAGTGAGTGTGTCAATCTGGTGGGAAAAGACCATGTGTAGAGGAAATGGGTTACTAATTCACTAATCCGACATGTCTAATGGACTCTTTGCCTCTACTGAGGATGGAACCAGGCTGGATATTGAGTTGGAAGTATTTCTTGATATTGATCAGCATTTAGCGGCCATTGATAGAGTGATTAGTAGTTGTGAGAAAATGGCAAACGGCATAAAAAGTGACGCACAGAGTATCTTGAACTCGGTTTCCAGTGCTTCGCAGGAATTCAGCACACCTCCAGTTGACGTCAGCTCATCTAAGAATAAACGTGACAAAGCAACGCAAGTTTCTGCTGGTACCAAAATATGCGAGATTGGAGCTAGTAGTACAGTGGAGATAGATAGTGAAAGCTGTTCACCTACGCAACCTTCGTTTCAGTCCAGCGAGTGTTTTAAAGGAGATACAAATAAGGGTGAGTCCATAAGGGACCAGATCGCTAGTGGTGTAAATACCTCTCGGTGTTTGGATAAGTACCAGGTTGAGAACGTGTGCTGGGAGGACCAGCTAGATTTCTTTGTTCAGACACTAGTTGAGGAATTGGTAACTGAAGCTCTAGTAGATTTACAACAGGGTTTATTGACAAGTGAACTCAAACGTTTAGAGTTGACAGATTTCAATTCGAATATTGTAAGTGGGTGCAGTCTAGAAGAAGACATGCCTGGGTCTAAGAGTTTGAAAAGAGCACTTGCTTCGTCAAATGACTCGTTGGCTGCGAGATTCAAACGAGAAAAGCATGTCTCACAAAAAGTTCGTAAGAGCCAGAAACCTCTCGGTTTAGGAGCATCCATTGCCCTGCCGACGGAAAGGTCTAATACTCATAATCATGAACGCTTGCATTTCACCATCAGTGAAGAAAGCCCATCATATGTTTTAACCCCCAGCACCACCAGGACAACCTTCGATTTTTCTGAAACTCAAGATAATATTTCGAAAGCTTACAGTTCTTGTGACAATTTAGTGATGAACGGAAATTCTTCAACAGGTGAAATCTCCATGGAATGTTCCCGCAGTTCGTGGCCTAGGTGTGACCATTTTTGCATGAGCCAGCAGCGCAAATCTCCTGTCGATGTCTCCGATGACCAGCCCATGTCTATTTCTGAGGGTCATACGAGACGCCCTAGTTCTGGTGTAAAAACGGGCCGTACTTCTGATGCAGGCGTTGATGTTGATACCTGCTCTGATTGCACTAGTGAGAGTAGAGACTTTATTACTGACATGCCTACCATACCCTCCGAGTTTCTCGGAGCTCGGAGTTCACCTCAGATATTTCGCCGCGTTTCGGAGCCAGAAGCCTCCCTTCAGAAATCTATGCAGAAGAAAATGAGTATGGACGAAACTTCAACCACCAATGAGGATTTAAATAGCGCTGACATTAGGAAGCTGTACCCAAGGTCTCGGAGTGAAATTACCTCTCGTAAGATCGAGGCCAACATTGGCGTGAGTACCACAGCACCCTTCTGCCTTGCTTCAGCAATTAGTTCCTTGGCTAAGTTATTGTTACGCTTTTTGTTGCATATTTTCTCTTCCATTCTCTGTGGCTACTGTCTTCATTTTCAATTCACTTCATTTCTACTTTTTTCCTCATCCCAACCTCTTGAGCCCTTCATTCACATTATCCACCCTTTCTCTCTTTACTGAAGAGGTTCAACATCTGGAAAGTCTTTATTCTAAAAGGTAAGAGTATAAAACATTTCATTTTTGTTTGTTGAAGGTCAAAAATTGTTGATGGTCATGTGATGAGCGTTGCCATATTATTCATAGCACTATAATAGTTATTGTTGAAATTAACCTGGTAGTGTGTTTGTAATGGTCAATAACAAACATCCACAGTGGTATGAAAATTACTATCACTTATTTCGTGCTCATTCAATCGGTGAAAGTTATCCAATCATTGTATGGATACATTCAGGGAGAGAAAATTCAGTTTCAATTGTCTGTTTTCATGTTTTTTGTAAAGGGGGAGATTACTCCAATATCTGGTGATTTTCTCAGTGTTAGCCTAAGTTAGTGCCTTTAATACTAACAGGCTGAAGATGCTTTTGTTGTGGTTGACTGAATCTTTTAACATTGCCTTAGATTAAAAGCGCCGAATTCGGGTACCCTCCCTCCCCACCCGCAACAACAGAGAAATGTGGATGAGTTTTTGTACATTTGCAATATTACTTCCACGGTTGATATACATCTGTTTATTATTCTACATTGATTTTGCAATAGAAGACATAGGTGTAGTTGAGAATCTACAGAAGGATTTTTTAGGAACACAGACTAAACAAGTTGGAAATTCCAGCATTAGATTGTCATATTATACTGTAATTATACATTAACCCTTATTTTAGAAGTCACAATATGGGCATTTCAAACCTTAAACTTGATAAAACTTAAATATTACACATAATGTATCCATATACGTATATATATTTTATATAATTGAACATTAGGTGTTTGAGTGAATGCTTTTTTACATACAAACTAATGTATGTTTTAAAGTTATTGTGATTTTCTAAGGCATACTTTGTTCGTCTTATTGTCTATCAATTCTTAAGGAAGCATTCTTAGTGCACAAAGCACTAAATTCTACTCTCACTTTATCAAATGTTACTCTGCAAGTGAGTTTATCTAAGTGTGGTTCTGCTTGGGTATCTTTGTTATTGATTTGAAATGTGTGCTGAATTTAGCTGACTTTGTGCAGAGTAAATGAATACTGAAACATTGCACAGTGCATCTATATTTAGGTCTATATTTGGTATAGTCTAGGAATATACGTCGTAGCAGGTAAATATATATTTACTGCAGGTAAATAGTAATTCAGACTGGTATGCAGTATTGACGTCAATGTGTTGAATATATTTTACTAAACACTTTTACAACATGAATAATTGTCATTGTCATTGATTTTAACGATAAATTATTAATAGGATAATTCAATACACTCAAAGTTAACTATAAATAGTCGTGCCCCCTAGACAATAAATAGATACTGGTTACAGGTCTAATAGACTGAGGATAATATTTCCTATGCTATGTTTACTTGAAAAAACGAGCATAAATATTTCGTAGTGAACTAGCTGCAATAAGTGATTGAGGTGTGGAGTTACTCTATCTTTGTTAGCGCAGCTGACATTCCCAGGGTGCACTTGTGAGGTAGGCATCCAGAATCTCTCTAAATTGGTACTGAGTATTTAGTATAGGGGTTAAGGGAGCAGTCGTGGTCATAGGGGTTAAAGTATAGGCCTAGTAAACACATGGCCAGTGGTTCAATTCCTTGTAAAAGCCATCCTTGTAAAAGCCATTGGTGATGTTAGGAAGAGTACCCAGTTATAATTGCTCCTGTGTCGCAATATAAACTAAGTCACTTACCAGATTAAAGAGTCCATTTTCATCATATAGACCCAAATTTAGTGTCAGGATTTCAAAGTCTTTTTAGTAGTTTTAGTTCTGGTACGGTTTTCCTGGTAACATCTCTCTAGTTATTGAGATTTCTTGTATTTGTGGTATCCTGTCATAATATTATGCTGTCTCAAAGTACACACGTACCTTCTTCATGTTTATGAAAACACATTCATTATTTGTAAGTTTTTTTCACAAAAGCACAAATAGCAGGCACTTGAGCATGAAATCATTGATTTTCAACATTGACTCAACACTATTTTGATGTGTATTGACTGTAATATTTAAAAATTAATGTCTAGTTTCTTATTTTGTTTTGTTTTATAATAGCAGTATAAAGGTTTTAAGTAGTTGATGTGTTTTCTAGCATTTTAGCTAAAATATTTGGAGTTTTCTTACCTTTATGCTAGTAATTAAGAGGTTCTATCAAGTACGCTTTTCAGATTAATAATTGATTAACCCTTTCATGCCTGAATTATCGTTTAACAGCAAATTTTCAAATTTTTTTGCCTAATTTATTTGATGTCATGTCTCTTAACATAAATTCATAACTTTTTTTAATTTTCATCTAAAACATGTCGAAAAAAAATTACTGTCCACGTATGTGGACGCCATGCATTTATTGAGTCATATCATTGTCCACATATGTGGACAAAATAACAATTCTGCAAAAGTTCAGTATGTAAATTGTTCAGTTTCCCTCCAAATTTAGTGCTTAAAGTGTGTATACTGTGTTGAGATAGTAACAGTTTATCAGTTGCATCACTGTTTACACAAAAATTAGTAGGCAAAGTCAAAATATAGGTCATTTCACAAAAAAGTCACAATTTTTGGTTTTTAGATGCTCTTTTAGATCATCTGAGGTTGAGAATTTATGTAGTCTTTTTCAGGATAGTGTGAAATATGATATATTTGCCAATGTACTACCAATATGGCACTTATATCTAGTTTTCTTCCATCATGTCTCTTTTTGAGGTAGCAATGTTAGTGACGATTCAAGTAAAACTCTCAAATTTTTGTTTTATTCCAAAGAAATTGTGAATGGAAAGTAAAGAGGTGGTTTAGTAAGTTTATAACTAACTTTCCTTGTCACTTCTAAATAATATAGAAAAAACAGCTTCCAAATTTGCTTTGGAAGCCCACAAATTTTATTGTTTTGATAATTCCAGCCATTTCGAACTTGTAGAAACAAAATTAATTTTCTTAAAAAAAGTCGATGCAAACAACATTATGACTAAAAACTGTAACAACACACTCAAAGTTGGTAAAAATCACTTTTTATTCAACAATGAATGCACTACTAGTTGCATACTGTCCACATATGTGGACGTCTAGCACTTCAATTGTTGCATGATGTCCACATATGTGGACAGCAATGAAAAGCCTTCTTTTGTGAGCATTAAAAAATTTTTCATCTAAAACTTCCATAAAATGGTTAGTTCTGATTGTGGAGATGGCAAAATAAAAATATGGCAGTTCAGCTAAACATTTTCCGGCAGAAAAACAAAAATATTGTACTAGGGAAAACTAGAAAAGCTTGTAAGTGAAACAGCAAATCGAAATCTGCTTCCAATCAGTTGACCTTGACCTAAGTGCATAATTTTTTTTTGTCAATAGCATGGAAAACCCTTTAACAATACTGAGTAATCTACTAAAAAGTGTGAATTCTTAAAATTTGACCTGTTTTGGTACAAAAAAAGTAGTGTCCACATACGTGGACGCTGCGCATGAAAGGGTTAAGTTGTTGTTCTTATGATTTGTTAGGGAAGAATAACTCCTATAGTAAGTCAAAGTGGAACTGATTTCCCTCAGTTCAACTACCGTAATGGGTGTGGCTGCAAAATTTTATTTTAGATATTTTTCAGTCAAATCATTCTCAAACAGAGAATAAAATATAAGTTAGAAAGCTAAGAGAGGGTAACTCACTCTACAATATTAAAAACCAATTCCAAGGGTTGATAACTCTGCCTTATCAAATATGAATTAGTCAGTTATGAAATCCTTGAGCTATATCTATAGTCTTAGGTACAAAGTTAAAATTTTCTATGAATACTGCTTTTATAAATTATAATTGTTCATTAGTATGGTATGTGGTATCATGCACTAACCATTAGATATGTGATGTATATACTGAAAAGACAGCAACCCACATCATGTTAACTAGCTCAAAGATGCTGGTTTATCATATTGTACACAGAAGTATGTAAGAGACAGGTAGACAAAAGTAATTTTTATGCACTAAAAATCACTACATCAGTAGAGTAATCCTTCAGTTAAACTGTATTGGGAATGCAATAGCTAATGTCCAACATTTTAGTATGAGAGTTGATTGGTTTACTTACCTACTAGTTTGGTGATCTTTGCTGTTTAACGGAGGCTTGCAGTTATGTAGGTTTTTTTTCAGTATTATATTATATTATATAATATTGTATTATATTATAATATATAATATTATATTATATAATATTATATTATATTATAATATATAATATTATATTATATTATATAATATAATATTATATATTATATAATATTATATTATTTTATATGATATAATATTATATAAATACCATTCAGCATTTTATTATTGGAAACAGTCACTAAATTTTTGTTCTCATCAACACCAAATTGGTTTTTATAATCATTCTTTCTAAGATTTTATTTATCTAAGATATCATCTTCAAGTATTTCAAATTTTGTATCTTGGTGTTGAATGGGCTTATCATGTGGTATAAATATTCTTATCTCTTATTTGATTGGTTGCAGGGTATACAGGTGAGCGAATCATCGGAATGTACAGAAGGTGATGAAGTTTGCTGCGAGGGCTTGGAGTCGTTTCCTCTAAAGTTGCGGCCCAGTTTCACCGACAGCATGATGGCGATGGCCGACGACCTCTGCTCCACGCAGCAGCTCCGTAACGTCAGCAGCAACAGCGGGGAGACAACCAGCGATTGTCTGCACCTAGCGGACTACACCAAACAGGAAGCTAAGCAGGCCATCACAGTTCCCGTGAGTGCGAATAACAACAGCAGCACACTGAAAGACAGCGCCGCCCCGGAGTTACCGAGAAGGTCACAGGATGAGGATTGCTGCAGAGTTGCACCAATAGACCTGTCGGCTATCACGGAGGAAGGGGAGGAGCTAACCAGTACCAGCATGCACCTGAGCTGCAGTAGGGAAGCCACACTCTCAGATTTTGTGTCCACGCCAAAAGACAAGAGTACAGTCTCGTCGCGAAGTCCGATGACCAATGGGGAGCCATCATCTGCTCAGGGTGCGAGTAGCGTGGAGTTTGAGGCGCTACTTCCTGTTCAAGATCAGTCGGCCGACACAAACCCTTCTCTGAACCACAAGTCTTTCTCTAACCCGGAGCTTTCAACAGACGACATAGCCAACCAATCACTGACCGGCTACGGTGAGGAAATGTGCTCACCAACAGGAAGTGCCAAACAGACAGTCTCGTCTTCCTGTGCGAACACTCGGAATAATTCCACAGCCGATTCGAGCTATCGCGAGGCAACGATGACGCCAGATGCAAATATGTCCGCGCTGACTTATGACTCACAGAGATGCGCGCTGCCTTGTCAGCCGGCCAAAGCCTCTTTCACTTTCGGGGATTCTCCGCCTCCCAGTCTCCCGAGTTCTCCAACTTCCTGTGACTCCCCGCCCTCACTTCAACACAGGAAGTCTGATGCCAAACTTCTGACGAAGTCTCCGGTACAAAGAAAGACTTTAACTGGATTAATGCGAAGAAGTAAAAGTTACACAACTCCCGACAGCGTGTTGACAACTCCTACTCAGACTAGATTTCTGCAGCAGCAGATGAACCAACTAGCGTTTGAACAGGTGAAGGTTATTTGTAAATATGTCAAGGTTAACCTAATGTTGAGTTTATTTTTGAATAGTAGGTAGTAGTAATGTCTGAGCGTCTCTACGCCATGCATTCAGGAAATGTAGATGTTGCTATGGAAACCATGAAACTTATGCTTTAGTTAAAGCATCCAGAAATATCTTGGCTATCAACTAAGTGCAAATTCAGAGTTGTGTACCCAACAAATTTGGTTATACTGTAAATTTGTACATTAATGTCTTCAATTAAATAGTGAGCACTTGGTACAGGTAGTGTTAGAGGAATAACACGGATCATTGATAACTTTTTTACATGTAATTAGCCCTTGCAACACACAGAATAATCACTATAGGTTGGTTTAGAAGTTTGAAGCACATGCTATAAATTAATGCAGTTACAAATATCAAGAGTCAAAGTTACTATCTGTTAAAATATTGAAAATGAAAATAGCCTATTTTCAATAGAAATTCACAATGATGGCAATTAGTTGCATATTTGATATATTTTATAGTTTCAGTAGAATATTATCAACCAACGTTACAATCATTAGCTACTAGTCATTTTCAAGCATACACGTTAACATGTGTAGTATAATAAACTTTAGATTGATTATGTATTGACCTTAATTGTGATTACGTGATGACATTGTAAGAGATATCATAACTGATATCAAATTGATTTCACTTAGTGTTGAGTGCAATACGCTATTGTATAACCTAAGATCTAATAAACGACATCAGCAAGGGTGTCTGTAACAACAGCCCATAAACAAAGCTGTTGAAATTTCTAGCTAGGTATAGTTTTTCAATATTAATTACTTTTTGCTATTTTCTCTCACAATCCTGTTGTCCGAGCTGTGAATAGTTTAGGACATTGTCCGTAGGTTCAATGATCTTGGGTACATAGATACTGTAATTTGAGTTGTAGCCAATATATTTCTGCATATTTAAAGACTCCCTTACACTTTGCATAGATAAAGTGTGTCAGGTATTCTTTAAGCTCTAAAAGGATATAATTTCAAAGTCCCGTTTTGTTTGTTCTCTCCCATAATGCATTGCATTTGATAATACTATTTGCTTTTGTTTTATTTTAGCTGCAATTTACCACATTTCCACAAGCTTTGGAGTTTTCCCCTCTGCCATGCTCCATGCCACCACATTTTCTCAACGCCATTTCTACTCCTCATCTCTTGCTCTAAGTCATTTCTTCTTTGCATGCCCTACTAGTCCCAAAAATTACTTTGTTTAACCATTTTTTGTTTTCGAAAAAAGTGATTTTTATTTTAATTTAACTTGGCGATGAGTCATCCTAGTTGTACACGGTTCATTTGGACGGCACTTCAACTATTGGGTCAAGTAAATGATACTATTAGCCTGTAATCTTAGTTTTCTCTAATTTTAAAAAGTTAAGTCAACAGTCTATTGACCTATAACTGTATTATCTATGCTCTTGACATTGGTAATAATTATCTCTCTTGTATTAAGTAGTTGGACAATTTTGTTACTTTTGCCTTTTGGCTCCAATATTTTCAAAATTCAAAATTTACTCTCTAATCTGTTAGTTAACTTACACTGCAGTCGGCTATTTTAAGCTTGTCTTTCGGGGAAGCAACTTTGGAATTGATAGGTTATCTTTACTCAGTCATACATCTAAACAAATATCAAAGGTGCTTAACATTTAATGGCGAAAGAGTTGAAGAGATTTGCCATGTTGACAAACTACACGTTATCTTGGATGTCATCATTTGTATAATGAATCTATCGACCTGATGGCTTAGTACACTAATCACATCTGTCGTGAAAGAATAGTAGTAGAAGAAACCGGTGTGAATGTAACGGAATGTTTGTATCTATGAAGGGTTATTGACGTTGTACTAGAATAATTGCCTACTCATCTGAGACACGTAGATATTGGCAGCAGCTGACATTGGGTTCAAATTCAGAGCACTTGCCATCAGCTGCCGCACCTCACCGGTCACCGTTAGTCAGTCTTGGTCGCTCGGCATCGCCGGTCCTCGAAATTATGACTAAGGCTCTTAAACGCAAGTTTTTGGCCCTGCCTATAATCTCATGCAGTAAAGATAGGTCACAGCAGGGTGATGGCGACGCAGCGTACGACATCAGACGAGTTCGAAGCTGTGAGGTGGACTTGGACAGACGCTGCTCCAATTCCTCCAAAAACTCTTTCTACTCTTTCGTGAGTTTTTGTTATTTTTAAACAAAATATACAGAAGAATGGAGAAAGTACAAGAATTTGTAGGTTTTTTTTTCATCCACTTTTAATTCACTATATCCACTCTTCATAGCTACATCCCACGATCTTGCCATATTCTGCATTTCCAGCCTCAATTCTCTCTTATTCTTTTCCATTTTAGCGTAGTATTGCCTCGTGCCTGCTCTGCTTCTTTGCATGCTTTCCATGTTATAGCTTAGTTTAGCTAAATATTATTGCACTGTACTTTACTATATACTGTAAGTTTCTGTTCAGATGCGAGCAAAGCATTTGCTTCAAAACGATTATTTTAATAAGGTGGTTTTTATGCCAAAAACTTCCTGAAAGTTATTTGTTACTTGAATTTTTCGTAATGCCAGATTGAAAGAGATTAAAAATTTTAAGTAGTTGTTGAAAAAGGTCATGAACTGTATGCACTGTATGTTTATAGTTACTGTAGCTATATTGAAAATGTTGTTTTTTAAACTAGTATAGTTTTGTTAAGACTTCTTATTCCAGCGTATTTTTCAACATGTTTATTGTACAGCGTGAAACTGGCCCAATCTCTTGTATTCCCAAATTATTAAATTTTATTATTGTAAATAATCCTAATCTCCTTTTTTACCAGCAGTTTATGCTATTCGGGTAGCTTCAGGAACTCGGCATGTTCTAGCGTTATCTATGGGAAATCCCTATTACCCCCCCCCCACATTTTATTACTAATTTGAACCAACTTTTTACTTGGGAAAATCCTCTAAAATTTTATATTTAGATTCAATTGCTCTGGTTTTATCATCGCATTAGTGAATCATATAGTAGTCAGGGTTCTTATGTGTACTAGTGAGTCCACTCGTAAATATTTCAATTATTCAAATAATGTAAATAAGCAGACTGTGTCTAAATTTAGACATATACAATTGATTTACTGTCTACAGAGTAATTACAGAGCTTGTTAGGAGTACTACGAATGATTACACTTGAGTACACATTTCCCCTCGTTGTATTGATAAGTCATGAGGAATGTATACTGTAAGAGTAACAGTTTTTCTCATCCTTACCGTTCTTCACCGATGTTAAGTTCAGAATAAGCACTTGAAATAAAATACCTAAACTTCAATTTTCCAAACTCTTTAAATCAGCATCTTTATAAGAGAAACGTTAACACAACGTTACTCTTTTTGGGGGATGGAAGAACACAAGTTTTTTACTACAATTTTCATCTGAAGCTGATTTTTTTCAATTTTTCTGTTGCCGCATCTGCTTCTTTGCTAAAAAACCTCTGTACAAACATTGAATAATGTTTAAATCATCATTTGTGGGTATTTCTTGGATAGCTGATTTCGTGTTGATCAACTAGTCGACTAAAGTTTTCTAGTAGAGCTGACTGCATACCAGTAGTTTTCAAGCGTAATGTTATCGAGCAATCATTAGTGATTAGTAATCTTATTATCAACTGCAAATTGTTTCCCACGATAACAATATTTGCCTATGTTTTCAACGTCTTTTTATCAGTCTTCAAAAGACCCTTAATATGGTGCTTTCCTTTGACCCATGATGATGAAATAATAGCAACTCCAGTTTTCTGTTGTTTTGTTTCACCTATTGTATCATTAGGTACTGCCAAAGCCTTCTAGTGTACTATTTACGTAAATTAAGTATAAACATCGGTTCTTGAGATGGTTTCCTCACCAGCTAATCTGTACATATTTTTGTAGAGTGCAAGCAAAGGGGATGTGCGACAGAGAAAGTTCAGTGCTGTGTAAGTTTGAATTTATTCTCTAAATTGCTTGTAGCCTGATTGCCATGTATAGTATGTTTAATAATGTGGGTGGGTGCCTACTCCATCCAAGTATAGCAGTTCCGTTGGCTTATCTCTTGTTACGTAATGTAGTCACTCTTGCTAATTAGTAATTAACTCAACTGTAGTTATTTCACTGACTCTATAATTGGACAGCTCTTTCACTGCACCCTCTCGCGGTCACGAAATTAGCAAATCATTTATTCTGTCAGTTACTATGGATTTTAAGCGTAACTGGAACAAGTATTAAATCTTTTTAATCATCTTTGGCTGAAAAATAAACAGAAAACGAGTGATATGTATGCCCATTCAACATATTTTGTCCTCTTTTTTTCTGATTCGTAGTTGAAAAAATTCACAGAGTTAAAATTTTTATGTAGCCTATTTATTCAATATTAATTGCTAAAATAATATTCTAAATGATCCAACATGGCTACTTAGAGGGGCGTGTCATACTGTGACCGTTCTACTGTAACAGACAGTTCTCTGGATATGTAACAGTCATACTAATGACTCATGCTAGATCCAACTTGCCTTTTTTACTCCATTTCACGGTAAACTGAAAAATACCATATTCGTTAGCCTAGAACTTTGTGATAGCTTACAAATATAAGGCTAAGTAGCTACCCTCCTCTCTAGCAGAAAATAGTGATGATGATTCGGCTAGCTGTTGAAATTACAAAGCGTATTTCACCAGTTTTCAAAACAAGCCTATTATAGTAGCTTCAGTTCCCATCATAGAGTGCGCTCTTCTGGCCTATTAACTAGTTTAAAAGTAAAAGCAAGATAACTCCAAAATTAGCCGCACAAATTAGATTTCCCTAAGCTGCTAGTGTTATATTTTTATTCTCCTGAAGTTTGACCTTAGATATATTATCATTTTAACTTCATATTTACCTTCTATATTTTATTAGAGTTGCTGGACTAACTCCATCTTTTAGGTAAATAACACGACTCCTGTGTGTATGCATGTCCCCCGCATTGATTCAATCTTTATGCTTTGAAATTTGCATGAAAAATCAGTTGTAAAATTTCTTTTTCAAGCTTGAATTGCTACTTTTACAATGTTTCAAATTCGATTTTTGTAATTTTTTGTAAGTTAATTTTGACATAAAGATTGGATTATTTCCCAGCCTAGGCTTACCACCATTTCAGCATAAAATATGTAAATCTTAGCCTGGGTTTTGGTGATTTAACCACATATCCTTTTCAGCTGCATGCATGATATGATCGCATTTCCTTTCCCACCCTCAATGTGCTGAATTATGTTTGTGTGTAACCGCCATATGTAGTCCAGCGTTTAAACACGGAGAGTAAGAAATAGGTTTGGTATTCTAGGTCATGCAGCAATTTTAGGACTATAGTATTTTGCTAGTTGTTAGGAGTTGTGCCCTTTTGTACTTGCTGTTAGGGAGATATCGCGATTCCTAATTGTTCTTCAATTTTGCTGTTGAATTTTTAGAGTTTTAGAAAATATGGCTAATTAATTAAAACGTAATTTGAGGGAAAGAGCTTTTCCCCATGAAAAGTATGTTGTATAATATTTTTGTAGAAAACATTTGAAGCACCATCATTTATGCAAAGTTGGCAGTATAGAACATTTAATAGCAAGTGTAGAATTTAATTTCTTCTGAAATTTGAAATTTGTAACCGGGAAAAATCTAAAATATTTTAAGTCTAACCAATAACCAAGATTTAACAAATGAAAATAATTTATTCCTGTATATTGAGTTTTTTTAGTTGTAATATTATATAGTATAGCATATATTACAGTTGTATATTACAACATGTAGCAATTAGCATATATTAAAATAGTATCTTATACCATATAGCATATTGCTGTAGTGTACTATACCCTATGACCTATATATTATGTAGGTCAAACTAAAGGTGTGATGCTAAAGCTGCTGTTTCTCTCTAATTAACTTAACGTCTGAGCTGGTATTATCTGTGCAGTTGTTAATGAGTTGATTATAATTTTAATTAAATATTTACTAAATACTTAGACTAATTATAGGTTTTCACCTGAGCTAATGGTTGTTACAGTATGTAAGGAAATTAGTTTTAGCGTTGAGTTGGACAAGCTTTCTTTCTCTATATACTAAGTTTAGATTCCATAGCAGTACTCTGAAGGTGAAGTGTTTAAAGGAAAGGAAATTAGTTTATAGGTTTACTTCTATGGTTTGGTTCATACAGGGCAAAATGTAGCTAGAAATTCGTTTCTTTTGCAGCTATCCAAGTATTATTCTTTTTCTTCAGCTTCCTAACACCCACGGTTAATGCTAATCTACAGTCTAAACCTGACCCATCTATAGCAATGAGCCTGTTTTATGCTTATCTGGTTAAACATGTATAAGCACATATAAGCATCATATTTTTGTGTAAGACCACAAAATTATCCAACTATAGACTCTGTTTAAGCATACATCTAAAGGCCCCTATATTTGTTAGACTTTGTATAGGCATACTTTATGTAAGCATACTTCGTATAAGCATACTTTGTAAGCACACACAGCATAAATGCTATTATGAATCTCATCCTGACCTATAAGCAGCTAAGACAGCAGGTGAACTGGAAAATTGTGTACTCTAACGACCAGATTTGAGTCCCTGCATTTTACTCTTTCCTCCATTATGAGCAGACTACTTGTGTTAGTCCTTAATTGCCGTGCCAGGGGACCTAGCTGGCCATCTCGGAGTTAAACAACTTATTGATAGTAATTGATGTGATTAGGTAATAATGGATTTGTCAATTAAGAGTTGATGACAGCTAAAGGCTGCCCTAGATATTCAAACATTCCAGTAGACATAGAGTTTGATTGTTTCAGCTTAATTCTTGAAGTTTTGACAATCTATTTGGTGCATTTTGACCCTAACTCTTGGTTTGATACTCAGGCGAGGTAGGTGCAGTAATGGAGAAATTGATTAGAAATGTAGCAAAAGAAGTTATGTTTTAGCGAGAATTTCAACCAGCTCCCCAAACCAAGATTTAATAATAAAATTAAAGAACTTAGGCTATCACAATTTCTCCACTACTGCTCCTAAATGACTCCGACTATAGAGCTGTAACAGTGAGAATTTGGTGCAAGTATTACCTGGAACTCGTCCATGTTGATTAAGCCTATGAACAAGATCCTGACCATCTCTGCACCAAACAAAACATTGTGAATTTTTTTGTAAAATATTAAGTTAATAATTTTGTGCTTTTTTGTGAATCAGTTTAGCTTAAATTTTCATAACTTAAGATTATCGCACTCTTGCCATTTCATAAAAAAAATTTGACAATATGTTCGTGAACATGTTTTGTATTATTTAGCCATACAAGTTTGGTTTGGTAAGAAAAGTTGCCAATCTTAGCGTAGGGCCACATGGAGCGTATTTGCACTATAGGTAGAAAAAGGTGTCCGCTATACAAGAATGTTACGAGTTGAAAAAATATTCCCACTTATGGCTCAAGCATATTTTCTGTTGACGTCACCTAATTGGCTGGTAGTTATTTTGCTAGCCCACTCTTTCTAATTTAGTGCTAGATTCCATTAAATTGCGTTTTATTGAAAGCGAGTGAGATTTAAAAATTAAAATTTTATTTATCCCGCAAGTGTAGCCATAGAAACAATGCGAGCAAATATCATTAGCTAGTAGTTTTTCAATTCCACTGGCCTTCCATACAGTGGACACATTTTCTACTTGTGGTTCAACTTTTAGTCTGCAAAAATAAGCACCGTGTGGCCCTACGCTTAGAATTTCTTCCAAGGGAGATAATTCTCCACAGTTTTAGTTAAAACCAAATGAAATATATTTTGAATTTGATGAAAAATGTGCAGTGTTAGTTGTTAGGGATACATTAGGAGAACATTGCTACTGGTAAAAGGATAGTGTGCGTATGAAGGCTTTTAGAGTGAATACATTTTAAGCAACTAATTCAATCATCTAAACCAATAACAGGTGCATATTCTACAGTTAGCTCATCAGCTATTCTGGCAATCCTATAGTAGTTACTAATTTATTCATAACACCTGATTGGCTAATGTATTGTCTTCATTGATCCTATTTGTTCTTGTGAAATCTTCGAACGTTCAATGAAATTATGTATTGATTTACACCTTCAGCCCTATTACGTGTCTTCGCTAGTCATCGTAGCAGCTGCTTGACCTCTGACCTTTGCCCGCTGTCTGCCTATTTTTGACACAAGCAAAGGTATCTAGAAGCTCAAAGGTGAAAAGGTTAGAAGTGAATAGGTATTTAGAAAGGACACCAGTTAGATATATCAGTATAACTTTCACATAGCTAAACTGTCATTCCAAGAGTTTTGCCAAGTTTCATGTGCTTTGGTTAGCCATGCACACTCTAAATTTATGTCACTAAAATTGCACCATTGGAGTTATTCTCTTATCGAGTTTGCAGGGATTCGGTAGTCCGAAAAAGGTTCTCCTATAGTCCTAGTGATGCCCACCATGGGCTCTACTACTCTAATGAATGTATAGGACTATTTCAGACATGTCAGTAAAATCAATCTTTCAATTTGCCAGACCAAATGAATAATTGATGTCTTTTCATTTGATAAACATGGAATCTATTGTGCGGATGAGCTAATTATTGGCATCATACAGTAGACTCTTAATAATAGTGTATCTAACATACAGAGAGGCTGGGCGGGTGATGTTGCACATGATAAATTATTCAAGGCAGCACGTTCAGTAGCAGTTGGGTTTCATAGCTGACGTAGCTCGATAATTATTACTTATTCCTTGGAAATTAAAGGCAGTCTTGTTTTTGCCGAAATAATTCCGCCCAGACAGATTATATTCGGAGATTCAAAGTTGAAATTGGGGGCTTCATCTTGAGATATGCCAGTTATTTCGAGGAGACATGGACCTCAGGCAGGTACTGCCGCCCCGAACACTGCTACTGGGGCGCTGGCAAGTCTGGCTATGCAGATGTTTCCTCTAGCCGGGGCTCAGAATAAGCTGCCTTCAGCTAATCGTTACGCTGCCGATGATAGTCTTACTACTCTCTCGCAACGCTGCCGGAAGGCATCGGACTTTTCCAACAACGTCACCTCAAATGGATTGTCAGCGCTCGCTGACATGCCCAACAAGTCTAAGGACGACAGCCTAGTAGGCTCGGATCGGTGAGTGGAATGAGTGTGGAGTTATCTTTCTCGTCATATCCTAATGCAATTGGCCTTGACCCGTAGCCTGGAGCGTCCAGTATCTTCCAGAATGTTCTCTTACAGGAAATAAGGCGTGTCCTTATATACTATAAGTCGTTTTTGTTAGACTTGTAACTATTTGTGAAATTTAAGGAAAAGTAGCTGAGAAATTGAGGTAGCCTGTATTCTTTGATTTTGTAGTTGAATTTTGAAATTCTTTCGAAAACATAACTTTTTATGCTACATTTCTCAATTTCTCCATTACTGCACCTACCATTAGCTCTTTTGTGACAAGGATTTTCTGAATTCACTATTTCGTAACAGATGGTCAAAACCTTGCTTTTAGTCATTTTACAATTCTACAGTCTTTGATGCTTAGATGAAAGCAGAAACATTTTGCAACAAAATAAACAAGATCTGGTTTTATAATAATTTGATCCAATATACAGTTCCATAAGGGTATCTCCTGGGTACGCATGTACTTATTGTAAATCACTTATTTTCAAAGTTTGACAACTAAAATCTTTGTACATGCTTAAGCTTTACATTAGCCTGTAGCTACCCACATTTACAATGTACTGTTTCTATGGATAATGGCATCTCATAGCAAGCCATCCAAACACTTCAGTTTTTGATATTAGCCTGTGTTAGGCACTTAGCAATACACTGAAGAGAGCTATTTAACATAAATAGTAGTGTAGTAGCAGTAAGGGTACACAGGCCAATCTTTGTTAGTATTGTTTTATACCTCAAAGGGTTCCACTTGTTACTAAATGTCTATATTTAGGTGCAATTTTATTGTCTCAACAAGCATAAGAACCTATTTATCTATATGTAGTGGATAGGTGTTTCTATATGTAGTGGATAGGTGTTTCTATATGTAGTGGATAAATGTATCTATATGTAGTGGATAGGTGGTTGGTAGATAATGATGGGATTCATGCTTGATAATAATTTTATGTTTCAACTGTGTTCAATGTGAGGGTAACTCCGGGTAATATTTTCTCTGGGAAAACTAAGTTTTTGTGAAGTGAATCTGGTTTTCTGGCTATGTGTGCGCATGCATGGTTGCTTCTTCTGGAATCTTCTGCTCTAAAAGCAGGTTCCCACTTGGACGTAATTTTTCATCCTGTTTTCTGATGATCGAATTTTGAATGTTTGACTTTTACAGTAAAAATTTTAGACTGAAATTTTTGGAGATTATATAACTTTACTCTAAGCTAAGGCACTGGCTTTCCCAGTTTCTTCATTTCTGCATCTGTCGCTCTAAGTTTGTCTCATTAGCTTGATTAGCTATTGGCTTTAATATATTTGTTCAGATAAAACTAAACAATACTTTACTCTGGGGAAAAATTGATAAACAATCGACATATTTTAGAAAACAGGTTAATGAGATATATTTCAGCTTCTGCAGTGCTGTTACTGGAGATTAAAGTATGAATAATTTCTGCTGACACCTAGGCTCCTAGTTCATTGCTTTGTGATGGAGATGTCAGTTTATATTCCACTTTTTAAATCCTCTCCATTTAGGAGCAGTAAGGGAGAAATTGAGATAGCCTAAGTTCTCTAATTTTATCAATTAATTTTGGTTTGGGACACGGGTTAAAATTCTCATGAGAACCTAACTTCTTATGCTACATTTTTAATCTAGAACACAGGCTTCTCTCAATTTCTCCATTACTGCATCTACCTGCAAAATCCGGGCATTGAATAATTAATGTTTTAAAATAATGGCAGTTTGCGTCATTTCACTTTAAGCATTGACACTTAGTGTAAGGTTAGAGGTGCTCAGGAAACCTGCTATTAGTTGTCATAAAGAAAGAGTAATAAATAACTGACTGTATTTATAACTTCTATTTTCTGTGTATTGATTGTGTCAATCGTGCATGTGAGTGAACTCTGCTAGTACATTGATTTCTTCCACTAACTTAAGTAGTAATTCACTTCTACAATTCTAATATAGTTATGGAAATACTGAAACTAGATTAGTAGTTGTAGTTTGAGGTGCAGCTCCGAGCCACATCAACGTGTGACTGTCGGTAGAAATCATTCACCTGTAATCCATTTACTAGTTGGATGTTTAGCGATCCCGGTTTTGCTTTTCTTTCATTGTTGGCAGCCTGTTTGTAGAGAAATGTTGTAGAGTGTGTTCTCTCCTTTGGACTGAGTAGATAGCCTTCAGATCCTACAGAATGTGCGAGAATGGCAGCTCTTGCAGGTTTCTATCATCTGTATATCAAGTTCTAATTTTTTAAAAGATTTATGTTTGTATGTTTGCTGCCGCTGACTTAAGGGTTTACTGGGTTTCACTCTGACAGGCTGTTTATTAAGTGATAAATATTTGCCTCATTGTTCTGTATTATGTTGGTCTGTTTCATTTCTGTTTTGTTTTATTACCTTCACCTGGTATTTACCCACTTACCTCTATCTGTAGTACATTGTATTGAATCAGATTGTTATTGAGAATTGTCTTCTCATAAGCTATTGATATTTTCATTCCAATATTATTTTGACTCCAACATCAAACTACATTCACTCCCAAATCAAACTGCATTCACTCCCAAATCAAACTAAATTCACTCCCAAATCAAACTACATTCACTCTCAAATCAAACTACATTCACTCTCACTCCAATATCAAACTACATTCACTCCAATATCAAACTACATTCACTTCAATATCAAACTACATTCACTCCCAAATCAAACCACATTCACTCCAATACACTCCCAACTACATTCATAGTTCTACATTCACTCTAAGGTCACTTAGAATTAGTTTCATCTGATCTCAAACTATTTGGTCACCAACATCAGACCTGGTAACGGTGACACGAAGTTGTGTCTGAGAAGAAGTATATCAGATGCCCGCAGTCTGTCTAGGAGACATGCCGTGTGACCTGCTAGTTTGAAAATGTCATCTTCTGCTCTTCCTGCTGGGAGAGCCTGGCGTAGATCCTCTCTCAGCAGGGGCGGTGGAACTGCCACCCCTACCCTGACAGGGTGGATAGCCTCAGTTCTATAGCGTTTATGCCTACTCAGCAGTAGGATGATTATTTCAACTGGCAAGACTTCCTTCTAAAAACTTAGGCCTTTGAATCTCATTAAAAACGTATATTTAACATTGTGTCCATCTTTAAAGTTGTCATCTCTTGTTCGGTTTTTGGAACTCTGTGTAAGTTGATGTAAAAATAGATCCTAAGGCTTTGTTTGATCATTCAGAGCTAAAACTTAGTAAATAGTTTCTCAACAAAAAAAAAATATTTGAAATGTCTCCATTTAAATTGTCTATAGCCCAAATTTGGGACCAAAGCCAAAAGGGAGGTTTTTTTCAGCTAGTTTTGCTTTCCTTGGGAAGGTATGACAATTCCCAGTGTCTCAATCTTCCAGAAATACCACTTCAGTGTAGATTGAAGTAAAGTTTTAATATTGGCGGCTGTTTTTTTGGAAGAGTTCTACTAAATCAGTTTAGTAGAATTCTCAAAAATCAAGAAATACTCATTGAATTCAATTTTACGAGAACATTGCTAGAAGCAGCACCAAGTTGGGGGTGACTGAGTGCAGTTTTTGTATACACATCTTTGTCAGAACTCTAAATTCTCTCAGCTAAAGGCTCGAGAACCCCCAAACGTATATTCAGTGACCATCAACTCAGTGCTGTTTCAAGCATTTTT
Organism: Bugula neritina; assembly: GCA_964035545.1. Classification (NCBI taxonomy): domain Eukaryota; kingdom Metazoa; phylum Bryozoa; class Gymnolaemata; order Cheilostomatida; family Bugulidae; genus Bugula; species Bugula neritina. Next base: position 9,017,431 of record OZ037772.1, on the reverse strand, counting down.
CATTTTATAATGCTCTTACTTGAGTGGCTAGATTTTAATTTTACCTAGCTTGGAATGAAAAAAATTATATTTTTGGTTGGGTCGGGTCGTGATTTTACTGGACACACATGAATGATAAAATTCAGGCTATTTAAAAATCTGCAATTTGGCATGTAGGCTAATCATTATTATTATTATGAGCTCAGTTTTGTTTCACTGGTCATGTATGATTTGTTATATATTTCCTTTACACAAGCTTATCTGCTGTAATTCTGCAGATTCCTCCACTGTGTTTTACTTGATGTATCAAATATTATTTCTAACCATTCTGACAGGTATGGGAACTCATAAGCAATTTGTTTAATGTCTCTAGCTGTGATGTAATCCTATTGCTATTGGCTATTGAACAGTAACATTAACTAATAATATTTTCATTACCAGTTGAAAGAAGTGAAAAGGCCATAGACTCTAAAAATCAATGTTTACAGATTTTAATGTAAGCTGAAATTTCATTAGCAAAGTTGCTTATTTAAAGTTAGTGACATTCAACTCTATGCCATGTTAAGTAATTACATTAGCTGTCAAAGTATTGGATTTTCTGCTAAAGTTGTGTTGTTTTGGTCCAACGCTAAGCTCTTGGAGTGATTTTGACCCTAACCACATTTCTGTTACTATATATTATATAAGTATGGTGTATCATTGATAATTTTATTTTTTTCTAGGCTAATCACATTCACATATTAGCAACTATAATATTCACATATTAGCAGCTTTAATTATCTAAAATAGACCCATAAAATACAGACCTTACTAAATAAATTAAAATGCATATAATGTAGAGAAGTTTCCAGAAAATATACGCACAGTTTTGAATTTCAAGTAATATGAAAGTTTTCCAACGTTTCCAGATTTCTGCAGCCCCATCAATTCCAGAAGTTCATTCTCAACTGCTGTGCCCTAACTTGGTTTTAGAGTCACAACTTTAGGTTCAAGTCACAACTTGGTGCTCATCTTGTTTCTAGATAGGGCATACATTTGCAACTTTATAAAAAATTATTCTTACAAATATTTATGTTTTAAACTTGAAAAGATTTAAATTAAATATAGCTTAGATATTAACAAGGACAGAGATGTAATTTCAGGAGACCATGCTACCCCCCCCCCCCTTTCATATTATTCTTGGAAATTGCTACACCTCGCCTCTGCTCTCAATATCATAATATGAAATAATATAATCGGAATTTAATTGTGGTTTGATTTATTATAAATTGTAATTATTTACCCAGTTGTGGATCTCCATAATGAGGTATTTTATAATTTACTTTACTGGGCTAGCAATAAGATCTCTTCTTAGTTGAAGGGCTTTTATAGAACCAAATTATGTAACAGTTGTTACTTTGATGGAGAGAGGGTTTTTATAAATACTGAGGAATTAATTTTATTCCTTCCAAGAGCTTTCTTCACATGACTATAAGTTGTTGAATAAATATTTTGTCTTGTTGAGTACCAAAATGAGACAATTGTTATGTTTTCTGATTGGTTGAGTTAAGCAAATCTGGGCCACTATTTGACAATAACTGGAGCTTCTGTCAACCACCTGCAACTGCTTAGCATAGTTGTCACTGAGTCATTTCTACATGCAAGTGATTGACACTTCTATGACTAGCTTTAATTTTGACTGGAACTCAACTTTCTCCAAGCACCTGTGACTGCTTGACACAGAGTGACAGAGGTTGACAACAGGTTACACTCTCAATTACCTGCAGACACCTGAGTAGCTTGCCAACATGAGCACTGTGATAGGTTATAATCATAAGGTGTACTATATTACTCCTAGGAGAAGAAAAAGACGATCTCTACTCTTTGGGTAAAGCTAATGTTCCAGTTTTTTATGAACACCATAATTTTTTTCAATGGGAAGTATCTGTGACTTTGTAGTTGTATTGCTGCTGGCATTGTGATTCGGCACACGGATACGTACTACATCACTACATCATATGAGGGATAATAATAGGTCTAAAATATGAATATTTGATCAAAAGCTTGCTACTAGTAGTGGTAATTTTTTATTTAGGTGGCAGTTGCAGTCCTATAGTTTATATTTCTGAAAGATTTTTCACCTTTTCTTCAAGCAAAGACTTGTCTGACCAAGTATTTTAGCTAAAAACTAATCAAAATTATTGATTAGTAATCTCTTAGCTTAATTTGCAACTCTGGTAGGATATTTTAACTACCATTTTGGCATATTCTGCACTAAATAGTTTCATCTGTTTGAAAATCGATATCCAACTTCTCTTCTCTGTATTACATCACAATGGCTAAGTGGTATTCCCAGGTTTGCTAAGCTTTTGAGTGGTGAATTTAAATTAATAATGAGTCCATTATGTAAATTAGTTATAGTTCCAGTTTTATGTTTCATTTTTAAACTAATATTCTAAGCTGCCTTTATCAATAATCAGGAGATTTAGGGTGGGTAACTCCCCCACCCGTCTTCAGCATGTAAAAGGTCTGCTTGTATCTCAGATTGGGCTTCCAACTCTTTAATTTTTGGGTTTTCCTGCTCTGTTCAGTGAACAGACAACTTCTCCTTCAGACTTGACTTGCAGCTTTTTCACAAACTGCGATTCTTTCACCCACTCTCTGATTTTTTAGCTATATTAGTTTTGCAAGGGCTTTACGAACATCTATAATTGCAAACATTATTCGCATGCTTTGAATTGATTTGTTTATGGCACGAATTACTTGCCCATGTCAAGTTTTATGCTGTTTGCAGCTGGTGGTGGAGCAGGTTTTGCTTCTAAATAACTATCTGCAGGGATTTTGTGAAATTTATCAATTTTTATCATTTCTATGTAAGTTCCCTTATATATGCGGCCTGCTGTCTTTTGTAGAGCCAAGAATGTGAGAAACGTCTTGTCATTTTTCAAGAAGAGGCCATCAGATGCAAACACACCTGCGCCACCTGTCGAGGTTATCCAGAGTTGGACCCTCACAATAACAAACCTGCTAAAAGATAAATGTAAGCATGCAGTAGCAAACCTATTTAATGATAGATGTTCTTTGCAAAAGCAAGTCAGTCCTAATATTTATAGAAGTGTAACAATACAAGTAAAATACTGTTGAAGAGCTACAAAACACTGAGTGTATGTCTAAGGGTGCTGAAATAGCATCGGTTACAGTTGACTTCACTCGTCAAGTACACCAGTTATGGCTTTGAATTTTTGACGAAATGTCTCGAAGGCATAAACACACCTTTGCGCTCACCCATCAATGTTGAAGTTGTTCTAGTATTTGCGCAATTTCTCACTTTTTAAAAGGTTTTTGGAAAATATTGGCATTTCCATTTCAGATCTCATTGCAATGATATTTTGTTTCTATATAAAAGTCATGGGGCTGAAAACTGGAAGAATAGGAGTTATTTTCTCATGTTATATTTTCTCTTGCAGACGGAGTTATGCTGTTCAAGAACTTTCTCCGATCAGAGTACAGCGAGGAGAACATAGACTTCTGGGAAGCGTGCGAGGAATATCGGCAACTGAAACCCAAGCAGTTTGCCGCACGCGCTCAGAAGATCTACTCGGAATACGTCACTGCGCATGCACCAAGAGAGGTTCGTGTTTTAGGTCTTATTTTTCCAATTCTGTTGAGCCCCATTTGTATGGATCAGCAGGTTTGTGGCAAGAATAAAGAGCACGAATTTTCAGATTTTCTATGTTGGTTTACTAAAACTTGAAGGAAATTCTCGTTTTCAACTGAACTAGTCTTTTTAACATGCATTGCAGATCATGTCATATTGTAGCACCTGTCACATGTGTCACATAGTGCCTGTCACATGTGTCACACTGTAGCACCTGTCACATGTGTCACATTGCAGTGTCTGTCCTATTGTCACGCAGTACATAACCCCTGCCCTTTTGTTTGCAGGTAAACCTTGATTGCAAGACACGCTTAGAAACTATGAAGAACTTGAATAATCCGGATAAAGAGACGTTTGACTTAGCTCAGTCTAAAATACAAGGGCTCATGGAGAAGGACTCGTACCCCAGGTTTCTAAAGTCCTCAGTCTACACTGACCTAGTATCTGAATTAGCATCCCCTGGTGGCTCAGCCAACGATTGATTTGTCTAATTCACTGGCCTATACCTCTAGAGAGAGGACAACTTTTTATTCACAGCAAACTTGTTGTCAATTCATTGAACCATGACTTATAGGTGCATCTACCAGCACCTTGACACTTGTAAACATGTGCTTTCAGTGACATTTCTCTGTCATAGCTTATGACATGCTACTGTGACAAGTGCTACTATGACATGCTAGCTCACTGTAGCACCTGTCACAGGATGTCAGCAACATTTTTGACATTTTATGGTAACATTGTGTAAATAAACTGGAGTACAGTTAGCTGCTAGTGCATGTTTCAGGTGGCAGAAAAGTTCTTTATTATTAATGAGATATCGTCACTTATTTTCAGTCAAAGTGCATTGTGATAATATAATTATGCATAAAGTAATTTAACACATATTTTGGAGTTGTGTGTACACTTCATACACATTGCCATGTTTCCTTTTCAAGGAACTAGTATAACTAATTACATCTAACTTAAATTTGTGGTATATGTCAATTTTCTTAATCTCAATCTCTTTATATCGTTTTTTTTCCTTATTTTATTGTAATTTATTTTCATATAATATTTTTAATGTAGTACCAAATGTATTTGTTGAGGAAAACTACTGGAAATAAAACTGTTCTTAAATATTCAATAACCTCCTCTGTGAAATCTCTATACTTCCATGCTGCCTTAAACTTGTGATTAATTATTGTTAAAATAATTGGGAAACATTGCTGTGTACAGCAGCTGTTTCGGGATTTGTCCCCTCATTAGCACAGAACAGAGTGCCGTAGCCCACACCTTCACAATAGTAGAAACTTATGTTTCTACTAAAGCATATTTAATAGCCATGCCAAAAAAGTTAAAACTAATGACTGAATCAATTTTTCTCAGGAATCATCTTCAATATATACAAGTTTCTTCATTCAAATTATTGGAAAGTTAAGGTTTTCAACACAAATAATGAATTATTAATATTTCAAGTATGGAAGTATGGATTTTTATTATACATACATTTTGGATATAAACAGAATATATTATAAGGTTAATAATATTAGACGGGTTTTAGATTTATAATTGCAAAATGACATTCGTATGTAGATTACAAAACATTAGTACTTTGTAGTATTATGTACCGTGAAATAGGCAGATGATTCAGAATCATTTATTTACTATAATCTGCATAGCTATATAAGCCATTTAGCACTGGCTAACAAGACTACAGTAACTTGTAGATTCATCTATTGATATATACAATAGGTTGACCCGCCCACCATCTCACTCACACCCCTTCTACCCTCTTGCAGTTATTGCATAGTTTTCGATACAAAATAAACTCATTAGAATAGGAGTTGTCATCCTTCTGGAGTGAGTGGTTTTCTGAGCAGTTTCATTATCGTCAAATAGAAGATGAATAAAACTGCCTATAAATATAATCCAACAGATATAATATATACGATATATAAGAATAAACTTAAACTACGTTTCCAAGCTTTCATTAGATGTTTGAAAGCAGTTTAATGGAATTCATGAAGCAACAACCATAAATCTATGTAGAACACAACCAAGAGTTCATATAGTAGCTAGTAGCACCCATTCGGAATAATGCGAATGACAATAATAGAGCAAGATGAATGATGACTAATTTCAATTGGCGTAACGTTTTCATTTGCTAAATGTGGTCCACCTTGGTTTAATGGTTAGCATGTCCGCTTGCAAACTGGAGGTCTCGGGTTAGAATCCCAGTGAGGAGCAATTATTTTTTATTAAAGAATATTACTGGATAATTATAGATAGTAATTTTTACTTACTATAAATAGCTGAGCAAATCCTATAATAGTCATAGTCCAGGGGTAACCTACAGATTGAATGACGGCTCCTCCTCCAATTGGACCTACAATGGCTCCCATCGCTAGTCCGCAGTTAATCATGCCTGTCACCATACCGTAGGTGTGCACACTGTCCCTTTCATATCCTCCTGCTCTAAAATTTTATGTAAAAAATTCTTTATAGTGTTGAGTTTACCCAATGGTCTTTTAGTGTAATGATTAGTGCAGGCTTGCAAGCCGAAAGTTTTGGGTTCGAATCCCAGTGGAGAAAAAGTTTAAAATTCTTGATATTATGCTAAATACATCTTTTGACTGCAAAGTTTACATTTATTTGTAGTGAGTTGAAAAGTTTGATAATTGAGTTTGAAATTTTAAAAGTAGTATGTTTTTAGATGTACTCACTCAGCTAAGTTCAGCGCTGCTTTGATTGGCGTGATATTGACTATGACTTGGAAAATCTGCGCTACTACCAACGTTATCACAATGAAGAGGTAGTGACTAAAATTCAAAAAAAACTTAATGTAAAGAACATTTTTAATATGAAAACTGGAATATATGATATCATTAAAATTATTGCTTGCTAAAAAGAATTTCCTTTCTCAAGTTATGTTAGTTTCGGTGTGAAGTTACAGTGTTACATGCACATACTGTGTCATTTTACTAGTAAATGTTACTAAGAATTCATATTACTATTAACTATTACATTGTACTAGTTTGTGGCAGTGCATTAATCAACTGTCAATTGTATTGCAAATAATGTGCATTACTTGTAATGCATACAACTATTAATTATATGTAATACTATAGTAATATATACTATACTAGCATACACAATACATGGAATATTCAGACGGCTTGTAAGTACCAAGAAGCATTATGATTATAAATTATAAATAACCTTAGAAAAAGCATTTTATAATAAAATAAAGTAATTATTGTAAATTTCAAACCTACTTACTTGTTATCGCGGAATATTAAAGGGGAAGGTCCAGTCAATATAGTAGTAATTCCAAAAAGAATCCATCCACTGATAATACCTGAATATATAAAGCCCTGCAATTGCATAGCAAAACAAGCGTTAATACCATGCATGTATACACACACAGGAAGATATTACACACATGTACACGTGTGAAGAGGTGCAACATATAATAATATTTACCCGATTGATCAAAGCTCCAATCAAAGGACAGACTAGAGTATTTATCAGAGCCCACATTGACAATAAAGCTCCAACTTCTGTTAAGCTAACCTGAAACTAATTATATATTAAAACTTTTAAACAGTAAACAGTTTTCAGCAATTTTTTCATATGCATGTGCGACTATTTCTATTGCTAAATTTACTTGTATCAATTCAGAATTCTTTTTTAATAATAATCATCTTCGATAATAATGGACAAAATTAAATTCTAATGATTATCTGGGAAGATAACTCACCGTGGAGGTAAAAAATGGAGAGATTCCAGTTATTCTAGCGGAACAAGAGAGTGTTACCAGGAAGCAGTGAAAAAATATCAACACTTGTCCTGGAGATTTAAAGAGTTGAATATAATTTTGGCCACTTTTAAATGTGTCATCTACAGATATATTAAAGCACCACTACTACACACTATAAGAGATGCACAACATGCAATATCATGCATGAATAAAATATGCTTCCAAAAATCTTTAGCAATATTTTATATCTACAAAACTTTTAAAAAGATTCATGCACTTATATTAAATATTATATTTATCTTGAACTGCCAGGATAAACACTTGTGTAATAATCCATTATATTCAAATAGCATATAAATCAAGATTAATGGTTGACCCGTTCATGCATCATGAAAAATTTAATTCTGTTAACTTCTGAAATTATCTGTAGTAGAAAGACATGCACTGGTGATCATATGGGTACTTGCTAGCTATACTACTATAGTAACCACTGAACTAGAAATAATATTTTACAGTTCATTGCTAATAACTGTACTAATTCTCGTAGTTGACCTACTTGTTAGGTTGAGAGTGCCCAGTGGTCTCCATAGTGTAATGGAAAGCACAGTGGCTTGCAAGTTATAATTTTGAGGTTTGATTTTAAGTATAGGATTATTATTTTACAATATAGTGTCGTACTGTACTAATAGATTGACAATATTTACTTTATGTAAGAGTTTTACCTGCATTTGGTAGAACTGCTATTTGAATCGCTGTGAGTATTGCCACGGATCCTCCAAAGAAATAGAAACATACGGTGTACCCTCCAAACTACAAAGTAGAAATGTGGCTATTTGACAAAAAGCTTCTCATCTGTTAATTCGATTTACTAAAACTGATTATAGAAAATACTGTAACTTATTGTTTCAAAATTGCAGTCACTTCAGTTACTTAGTTGTTGACTTTTTACAGAACTTTGAAAGTTTTAAGCTAGGCACAAGCTGCATTAAATGTATATTTAAATTTAGGTATTTACTTAATTATCATTATTGTTTTCTAGTCACATAACTCACACACACACACACACGCACACGCACACGCACACGCACACGCACACGCACACGCACACGCACACACACACGCACGCACGCACGCACGCACGCACGCACACACACACACATGCACACACACGAGCACATACGCGCACTCACACACTCACACACACACACGCACACGCACACACACACACATCGGATTAAGGACTTGTTTAAATGTGACATAGGAGCGATTATGACTAGATGGTTTTCTTATAACATCTCCAATAGTCTTCACTGGGCTTCAAACCTATGACCTTGGGTTTACTATTATAATGGTAACATTCTAACTCTTTAGACCATGGCTGCATGCAATTAATATTATAGTACATGCTATATTTTAATCTATAATTCACATATATTGTATACTACACTTACCTGAAACAAAATGGCTCCCACAGCTGGACCAAGTGTGAATCCCAGGTTCATTGATGCACCAACACTGCTCTAATAACATAAAGTCATGTGCAGTCTTATAAAATAATCAACTCAGAAAAGCAAAGCACCAACATTAATAGCATATTGACTTCATATATATACGATGTAGATATACACCTATATAATAATTAGTATCTACTGAATTTTTAGGATGTTTAAATTTAATGTTGCCAAGTGCTTTTATAGAAAAGTTGAAAAACTTACAGTCAAAATAAGGATTCATCCATCCCATAATTTAGAAAGTCAAACATATTATGCATAAATAAAGAACTGCCTAATCCGTAGACTATAGTTCAGCCCTACACAACATTAGTATATAACACATTCCTCATCATGGAAAGCATTTTTATGACTCACATGCACTCCTGTCTACTAAGTCGATTTCATAAATCTCAAATAGCATAAATACGTACGTTCTAAATGACTGAACACTTACAGCACGTCTATTTATAACCAAGTGTCTACTTGCATTAAAGTTTTAAAGACTTATACAGTTAGTAAAGATCTTCATTGGTAAAATTCCCAAGAAAGAATATGTTGTTATAGAGCTTTGGCGAAGGAAAATTCTAAGAGACCAATAGTAAACAAAAGTGATTAATTTCATAACACTAATTAACTTACTTTAAATAATTACTTATAGGCTTTTTAGATTAGGACCTAAAATATGAGAACTTAGTAAAAAGTTTTCTCGTCATTTTCAAGATAATATCTTTGAATTATGTATATAACAATTGGAGTAGTTAAGGTAAAATGAATTTTCAAGCTAAATTGAACACTGCAGATAATGTTATACTCTTACAGCTATAGTTCCAGTTTGAAAAGGAGTTGTTTTGAGAAGTAAACTCATGGAAGCCACCGACAGCATAGAGGCAGCACTTCCTGCCACTAGTCGGCCAATGATATTCAATATAAGAAATACTTTATCATCTGTGTAGTAGAGTAAGCTGAAATACAATAGGACTGTATCACAATAACCTTTGTTTACATAAGTTTCTGCTATTGCGGAGGTGTGGGCCATGGTACTCTGTTCTGTGCTGATGAGGGGACAAATCCCGAAACAGCTGCTGCCCACAGATTGAGGTATATACGTCATAATAACCTGCATAAAATGTTACTCACCCCAAACCCACACAGGAAACGCTCGTCACTCCGCTACCGATAACCGCCATAACTTTAGGTGTTACCTTGGAAACCTGTGCAGAATGGTACACTGCTATTGTTTACTGCAAGTACTTTATTATGTAATAAACAATAAACAATCATATTTGTTTGAGCATTTGTTTCAATTCCACTTGAAGTTGGAAAGTGAATTAAGCATATTTACAACACATGGCCTCAGAAACTATTAAAGTGATAAAGTCCTAATTTGTATTTAGTAGTTTAGAAGAACATAATTTATTAGGATTAAGATGTCATATGCTAGCTTGCATAGGCTGGCCGTGCTTTGATATGCAAGGACCTGGGCAACTTTCAATAAACATGATAGATAACTAATACAGGCAACAAGTTAAGTTTGTAAAAGAATCTTTTTCTAATTTTTTGAAGCTGTAAATGCTTGTAAATAGCGAAAATAGCCAGTAAACAATGAAAATGAAATTACTAACAAAAATTATTAGGTCACTGATATCTTGTGATTTTTGTTACATAACATCTAATTGATTGCAGTCTAAGTGAATATTATTACATTATGCTGTATTGACTTTGTGTCTCGTTTGACCTTCAGAAGTTCAACATTGTTGAATTTACAGAATCTCCAAAACCTGCATTTATGCAGTAATAAAATATTCACGTCTTTAATGTAATCTATAATAGATGATTATAAAGTTAAATTCTTATTAAAAAGAATGTATACATTTGTTGTGAGTTGTTTTGTTATCAGCAGAAGAACAGAACTCGCAAATTAATTCAAGGCGTGTGTACACAAAATCCTCTAGAAAACAAATTAGTTTGAACATACAACTCTCCAAGTATCTGTAAATTTATGTCAAGATATATGTGAATATTTTAATACTTCATAAACGCATAAACTTTTTATTATTGACATGGTAAACTTACCAATGAGCCTGCAATTGGGGAAGTAGCAAACCTCGCGAGTTCGTATGCAGAAAACACAATTCCAATGTAAGTCCTACTGAGGCCTTTAGCTAACGCAATCTCTGGGAAAAAAGGGTACAGAAATGTATCGGCACTCAGTACTAGTGCTTGCGTCAGCACCACTAAAAGCAGCAGCGCCACGTGCTTCCATTTCCATGTTCTGCTTTCTTCAACTTTCTTCTCTGAATCGTCACTATTTAGTAGTTTTGATTCCTCTTCACCTAGAAGCTTGCTAACCATTACTTGTTAATTGGTATTTTAATATTCATGTGTCTTCTTGTGTGATTCAAGAGTGGATGGCGATACCTCAATTAAGGCGGCTTATTGGAGAATTTTATAATAAATGGCATTTAGTAGTATGAAATGAACTGCTTAAGAGGGAAATATGCTATGACGTGAATTGACTATTCAACCGTTCAAATCTGAACCTATCAAATTATACTTTACAATTTTACACAAGAGATCATGCTATTCTATCCTTTGCATTGTTATGATCATCCTGTACAACCAATTATTTTACTTGATTACAATAGAGTAATAGGAAATATGAACAGTATATTTTTGATGTTTACATAATCATAGCTATACTTGTCCAATGCCTAAACCAAATTCTATTTTTTTAATATATAGAGCTGAAATTTTCTCTCAACACTATGTGCAATATATAATTTATGTTCTTTTAATCAAATTATTAGAAAATCAGGTTACCATCCGTGTTGAAAATAATGAATAATAAAGCTTCAAGTTTTGATCAAGTGAAGATTTGTATTAAACATACATTGCAGGTACAAAAGAAACAATATTATAAATTTTAATATTTCCAACAAGAGTTGTTCTCTTTATTTTGTGTTTGCAAAGTATCATTTCCAATGTGTAAAATACAAAATAATAATGCTTTATAAAATTCATAGTATTACATATCCTGTGAAATAGTCAAGAATAACATTATCACGAAGGTAAAACATGCAATTCAAAAAAAGTGCTTTTGCTAACCATTTAGCACTTGCTAGTTACCAGGTGTGTACGACTAACTTTCTTACAGTAACTCGTAGATTCGTCCAACAAATATGTACAATAAGTTAACCCCGTCCACCATCCCACTCACACCCCATATATTCTCTTGCAGTTATTGGATAGTTTTCGATGCAAAATAAACTCATTAGAGTTGGAGTTGTCATCCTTCTGGGGTTAATGGTTTTCTGAGTAGTTTCATTATTGTCAAATAAAATATGAATAAAGCCGCCTGTAAATAGAAAATACTGTGTAGATTGTACAAGTTTCTCGGTTGCTCAATTTTAAGATTACATATATAAATTAATGGGAGAGTTATAGACACAACAGTAAGAAACCACAGTTATAAAAAAGACGTGCGCCCAAAAAGTGTAAGCTTCCTTGAGCTACTGCGTTTACTAGCTATTTGATCTTTGCACAATATTGTTTAGCTAAAAACTCAAATTTTTGGAAAAACTATTATGTCTATTCAATTGAGGATAGTCAAACTGACAAGATTTCTAACAATTGGACATAATTGGCAATAAAGAAAGTAAGAGAGGCTACATTTATTTTCACTGACATAACTTTTTTCATTTGCTAAAAATGATGTCATAGATAAAATTCTATAAATATTTTTACGTACTATAAATAGCTGAGCAAATCCTAAAATAGTCATAGTCCAAGGGAAGCCTACAGACTGGATGACAGCTCCACTGCCTATTGGACCTACAATGGCTCCCATCGCTAGTCCGCAGTTAATCATGCCTGTCACCATACCGTAGGTGTGCACACTGTCCCTTTCATATCCTCCGGCTCTGAAATTTTATGTTTAAAGTACTTTGTAGTGTTGAGTTTACCCGGCAGACACTGTGGTGCAATGATTAGTGCACCTGCTTGCAAGCCGAAGGTCTCGGGTTAGATTTCCAGTGGGGCCAAACGTTAAAAATATTTGATTATGAAAAATAATATTTTGAACCCACTACAAATAAATGTGAACTTTGTGATCAAAGAATTAGAATATAATATATTCTAGTTCTTTGACCAAAAAGCTCACATTTATTTGTAGTGAGTTGTTGAAATTTCAACAAGTGAGTTAATAAGATTTTCAAAAGCTAGTGGATGCATTTGTAGATTTACTCACTCAGCCAACTTCAGAGCTGCTTTGATCGGTGTGATGTTGATAAGAACTTGGAAAATTTGCGCTACTCCCACCGTTATCACAATGAGTAGGTAGTGACTGAAATTGGAAGAGTATTAAAAACATGAAGTTGCTTTCCCTGAATATTAATAACATTATAAAAAATTCTTTTATGCTAATACATTTTTTTTTTATTTTCTTAAACTGTGTTATTTATTATATTTGGTGTGAAGTTTTAGTGCTACTATGTCACTTTACTAGTAGATGTTACTAAGAAAGTGTTTTACTAACAATATAACAATACTTATATACTATAGTATGTTGTAGTGCATTGATTGATAGTAAATAATATTATAATTAATGTACATTACTAGTAATGCATACTACTAAAAATGTGCTGTACTATAGCTATTATATTGAATATTTAGACTGGTTTAAAAATCTCAAGTTAGATCAACATATAGAAGAATTTTGTAATAAAATAAAATAATAAATTTTAAACCAACTTACTCGTTATCTGGAAATAGTAAAGGGGAAGGTCCACTTAAAAAAGAAGTAATTCCAAAAAGAATCCATCCACTAATAATACCTGAATATATAAAGCCCTGCAATTGCATAGCAAAACAAACATTACCTGTTTGAAAAGGTCTAGCTAAGGGTCGTGGTGTATAATAACTGTTCAACAGCCAGTGTCACAAACATGCATAAATATTATAATAATGTGTGTGCATGTAGGCGAGTGTATACACACGCACACGCACATATATACTCACATACTTTACACAAATGCAAATATTACACACACACACACACGCACACGCACACGCACATGTACACGCACACGCACACACACACACACACACACGCACACACACACGCACTCACATATTATACATTATGAATATGTGCAACATATAATAATATTCACCCGATTGATCAAAGCTCCAATCACAGGACAGACTAGAATATTTATCAGAGCCCAAATTGACATCAAAACTCCAACTTCGGTTAAGCTAACTTGAAACTATTGATTCAAATAAATAAAATTTTAAACTGTAAACAAATTGCAAGCTATTTTTTGGTCATTATATACAGTAAAGTAAATTGATTTATGTTTGTTTGTTTGTGTTGTACAAAATATTATGTATGCATATAAATCAGAGGTTTAAATAATGCAGTTTTGTCTACTAGCAGTAAAACATCAGACACTGTTCCATATACTTAATTCAAATTTATAAGTTATATAACTTTTAGGGCCATGAATTTAAAGACGTCCTAAAGAGATAACAATAATAGAGTAAAATGGGTGTAAAGCTTACTTATAGGAACTGTCAATACTTTTTGACCTTCTGGTGGGGAGATAATTTCCTGTGACATACTTACAGTGGAGGTAAGAAATGGAGATATTCCAGTTATTCTAGCAGAACACGCGAGTGTTACCAGGAAGCAGTGAAAAAATATCAACACAAGAGGTTTAAATAATGCAGTTTTGTCTACTAGCAGTAAAACATCAGACACTGTTCCATATACTTAATTCAAATTTATAAGTTATATAACTTTTAGGGCCATGAATTTAAAGACGTCCTAAAGAGATAACAATAATAGAGTAAAATGGGTGTAAAGCTTACTTATAGGAACTGTCAATACTTTTTGACCTTCTGGTGGGGAGATAATTTCCTGTGACATACTTACAGTGGAGGTAAGAAATGGAGATATTCCAGTTATTCTAGCAGAACACGCGAGTGTTACCAGGAAGCAGTGAAAAAATATCAACACTTGTCCGGGAGACTTGAAGAGTTTAATATAATTTTGGCCACTTTTCAATGTGTCTTCTACAGATATGTTAAAGCCACACTATTACACACTGATACTGCACAACATGCAACATGCCTGAATAAAATAATTTATGCTGTAGGCTACTAAAAACAAATGCATAATTCGTTAACTCATTAGAAAAAATTATTTATCCTTCACATTTGGCAGCTGCATTTATCATCAGCCCTTTTTAACTGCGAAGAAGTACTCCTGACACATTCCATATATGCGCTATTTTACTATCCTAATTGGCGCTACAAAACACTGCAAACAACCAACATGACAACACAAAGCAGCCGAATTTTAAGTCCCGTCAAGATAAAATGTGCCAAAGCAAAAACTTATACTCCCAAATGTGTTAATTGTCAGGTTGATCTATTTTGTCAACCGAAAGTAACGACTTTTTGTAACCCTCAAGAATATGTAGATCAATTTGGCAAAATATATATTTTGTGAGACTCTATAGAATCTAGACAGAAAGGTCATTATATCAAAGGTTCACCTTTGACCTTCAGAATAATGTCTCTAATTAACTTGCTAAAACCTAGTCTCATTTTTTCTGGTACAAACACACTTAATTTATTATTTTATCGTAGCTACAATTTCTTTTTAAAAACAATTTCACGCACTCATTTTAATAATTTGCTATAATTTCATGGACTGCCAGCATAAATACTTGCATGATAATCAATTAATCAAAAAGTATATAAATCAAGATTAATTGTTGAACTTTTCACCATAAAAAAATTAATCCTTTCAACTTCTGAAATCATCTGCAGTAGAAAGACACGCACTGGCCTATAATTGTTAGCTACTAATATAGCTAGTAACTTATGTATGAATATAGTTTTATAAGCAGCTCAGAGTTGGGGGTGACTGAGTGCAGCAATCTCAATAAACACCCAGTTTCAAACTTTGAGAATCCAAAACTCAGTCACTCCCAACTCGAAGCTGCTTGTAGACCCATTTATAATTTACTTAGGTAACCTAGTTGCAGTGTTGAGAGATAACCTATAGTAGTAACTGTGGTGTAATGGTTAATGAGCCTGCAATTGCTAGCTGGAGGTGTCTGGGTTAAATCTCAGTGAAGGCAAGGTAAGGGTAGCACAGTGACTTGCATTAAGTTAGAATTAGGTAGGGTCATTATTTTACGATAGTGTCATACTGTACTAATAGATTGACAATATTTACTTTACATAAAAGTTTTACCTGCATTTGGTAGTACTGCTATTTGAATCGCTGTGAGTATTGCCACGGATCCTCCAAAAAAATAGAAACATACGGTGTACCCCCCAAACTATAAAGTAGAAATGTGGCTATTTGACAAAAGCTTCTCGTCTGTTAATTCGATTTACTAAGACTGATTATAGAGAATACTGTAACTTATTGTTTCAAAGTTGCAGTCACTTCAGTTACTTATTTGTTGACTTTTTTTACAGAACTTTGAAAGTTTTAAACTAGGCACAAGCTGCATTGACATTTTATATTTAACTGTTATTATTTACTAAAGTATCAATATTTTTTTCCAATCACATAACACTCATATTAAATTTACCTATTAAACTACTACATAGTATATACCATATTTACTTATGCACATACATACTCGTGCATATATATAGCAGGTATACTACACTTACTTGAAACAAAATGGCTCCAACGGCTGGACCGAGTGTGAATCCCAGGTTCATTGATGCACCAACACTGCTCTAATAACATAAAGTCATGTATGCAGTCTTATAAAATAATCAACTCAGAAAAGCAAAGCATTAACTTTAGCACCACATTGCCTTCATATATAAAATGTAGAAATACACCTAAATAGTATCTACTCAAGTTTTAGGATGTTTAAATTTAATGTCACCAATGTGCTTTTATAGAAATATCCATAGATTATAGTCAAAATAAGGATTTGTCAATTTCAAAATTTAGGAAGATATACAAATTTTGTCTACAAGCGAACTAGCTTATTGGTGTTGTAAATATTTGGGGAAAGAAAGAGTTCTCAAAAGAAAATAAAAAAGCAACTTTTTCTAATTCATGTAACAGTTGGAGAATTAAGTTGAAATAAAATAAATTGTCAAGCTAAATTGAACACTAGCTGCAGATAATGTTATATACTCTTACAGCTATGGTTCCAGTTTGAAAAGGAGTTGTTTTAAGAAGTAAACTCATGGAAGCCACCGACAGCATAGAGGCAGCGCTTCCTGCCACTAGTCGGCCAATGATATTCAATATAAGAAATACTTTATCATCTGTGTAGTAGAGTAAACTGAAATATAGTAACAATAATTAATGTGTCGCAATACATTGATTTTAGAGGTTTTCTTGCTATATATATGCATATATATATATATATATATATATATATATATATATATATATATATATATATATATATATATATATATATATATATATATATATATATATATATATATATATACACATATATATATATATATATATATGTATATATATATATATATATATATATATATATATATATATATATATATATATATATATATATATATATATATATATATATAATAACCTGCATAAAATGTGACTCACCCTAAACCCACACAGGAAACGCTCGTCACTCCGCTACCGATAACCGCCATAACTTTAGGTGTTACCTTGGAAACCTGTGTAAAATTATATAACAGTAATAATAATAATATTATCTAATAGACAATAGACAATCATGTTTGTTTGTTTGTTTTATTTCATCAACATAATTTTTGCATCCCTTGCATTCAACTTAAAACTGTGAACTACATTTACAAAAAAAACAGGAAAGAATAAAACTGGAATATCAAAGTCCTATAAGGCATTATGCGGTTTAGAGGAACATAAATATTAAGGATTTACATGTCATATGTTAGTTTGTATTATCTGGCCATGCTTTGACTGCAAGGACAAGGCAACTAAACAAGCATGATGGCAACAGTGGATAAATAACTAGTTATACAAGCAATGGGTTAAGTTTGTAAAAGAATCCTTAGCTGGTTAGATGCTTGTAAATAGCAAAAGTAGCTGCTAAACAATGAAAATTTAGTAACTAAAGCAAATTAAGTTTGACTTTTTTGTGAGTTTTGTTGCATGACAGCTTGATTGCAATATAAACAAACATTATTACATTATGTTGTATTGATTTGCATCTAGTGTGACCTTCTGAAGGTCAAAGCTGCTCAAATTAAAGATTTTGTGTCGCCTATGTTTATGTAGCATTAAAAAATCAACATATATCTTAATTGATGTCTACAGATAATTTGACGGTCGCTTTATAGTGAATTCTGTACACACTATATAACGTTTTGAATTATTTTCTTATCAGCAAAAGGGCAGAAATCGCAAATTAATTCACAACATGTGCACACAAAATATTTTATATAACAACAATTCGTTTAAACATTCAGTTATCCAAGTGTCTGTAGATAATTGCCAAAGTATATATAAAATGAAGGCTTTATTATATAAAACTTTGCCTCCTTCTCACCTCTGGTTTGCAAGAGGTCAAGCTAACCATTACACCACATAATACTGTATAAATAGACAAACTTTAATTTTGAAATATTATTATTCAACATGTGAAACTTACCAATGAGCCTGCAATTGGGGAAGTAGCAAACCTCGCGAGTTCGTATGCAGAAAATACAATTCCAATGTAAGTCCTACTGAGACCTTTAGCTAACGCAATCTCTGGGAAAAAAGGGTACAGAAACGAATCGGCACTCAGCACCAGTCCTTGCGTCAGCACCACTAAAAGCAGCAGTCCCACATGCTTCCATTTCCATGTTCTGTCTTCTTCAACTTTCTTTTCTGAATCGTCACTATTTAGTAGTTTTGATTCCTCTTCATTTAGGAGCTTGCTAACCATTACTTGTTGATTGGCCTTTTAATCTTCAAATGTGCATTCTTGTGTGATTCAAAAGTAGATAGTCATAAATCATTCAAGACTGGTTATTTTAGAGATTTTATGATAAATGGCATTAAGTGGTATGAAAAAATCTGCTTCAGATAAAAAATTTAGCGAGGCGCATTGACTATTCAGTGAGTCAAATCTGAATCTTGCAAATTATATGTAACAATTTCACACAACACTTTGCATATACTGTAAGTCATGCTTTTCTATCCTTTGTGTTATTATGATCATCCTATATAACCAATTATTTTACCTGATTACAATAGAATAATAGAAAATATGAACGATTTGTATATTTTTGATGTTATCACGTTAATAGCTATATACTTTTCTAATGCTTGAATCGTATTATGTTTTTTTAACAGAGCTGAAATTATGCTTTGTCACTAAAGTGCTGATTTTATTCACACCAACATAACTTAGGTCAGGATGTAGATTCTTCTAATAATATTTTAACTACTGCCATATATATATGGATTTTATCCATAGACCAGCATGGGTTCAATTTTCTATACATTTCTTTTCAACCCAACCTTTTCATTTACCTAATGACCTTAATGTTATATAAATATTATCTTTTACCTTATTATTTGTATTAAATTATTTTGAATTAAGGAAAAACATTTAATTAGCTAAAACTATTATATACAGTGATTTATTTAAACATATTATATCATTATATATTTATGTTTATGGTATATAATACTAACATATTTGTATCCATTTTAACTAAAACTTATAAATTGTCAAGAGCATAGTTTTGCGTTTGTTTTAGCTTCAGTACCAGATCTATCTCCACTTGTATAGTGAGGGACATGTAGAGCGAGTATCCCTATTATAATAAGAGTCACTAAAATAGCACACTTGTGGCACATTTTCTCTGTCAACTCGGCTTTGGCACATCTTCCGTGATAACAGAATGTTGAAGATGCGTTACAATGACTACAATAAAAATTATTATTTTTATTCTATATATATATATATATATATTTAAATATATCTTTACGAGCTAGTAATTTGATTATAAATAGGTATACGAGAAACATTGTTATTTATTACTTTATTAGGTAAAGTAATTACACTGATATTTCGGGTACCACTGTACCCATCTTCAGAGTAGCAATGAATGAAATTCAAAAATTATTATGTTACGTTAGACGTTATGCATGACACAAAGAATAGAGAGTGGCAGTTACTGTAAATTATTGAAACTTAGGGAGATAATCTTATTTTATATATTACGCAGGTCAAAAATTATACTGATTTTTTTTTGCATAAAAAATAAATTAGAGTTGACAAAAAAAATAGATATCCAAATATAAAAACAGCAAGAATTAGTGAAACTATGTGAGAGTTGAGTAGTGTGGAGCTATTGATATAGTTTTAGTGGTATGGAGTAATTTTGTTTATTGAGTTGCGGTTTTATTTGTTTAATGTAGAAAGCTTCGGCTACTTTTCGATGGTGGATTCCTTTAAATGAATGATTTAAAACTGTTACATTGTCTATTGATATGTTTCCATGATTAGTGCTACTCTGAAGATGGGTACAGTGGTACCCGAAATATCAGTGTAATTACTTTACCTAATAAAGTAATAAATAACAATGTTTCTCGTATACCTATTTATATATATATATATATATATATATATATATATATATATATAGAATAAAAAAAAATATATATATATATATATATATATATATATATATATATATATATATATATATATATATATATATATATATATATATATATATATATATATATATATATATATATATACATGTGTGTGTGTGAGGGTGTATGTGTGTGCACACAGTGAAATTGTTGTTAGCATTTGCATACATTCTAAGACAACATTCAGAAAGTCTTAGGAAATGTTCAACAATGCCCATATAATCTTAATCTTCACTTTTACATCTAAGTTAAAGCCTGGTATCTCACTTTCAGTATAACTCACCTATTGTGGGTGCACAGCGTACCTCCCACAGATCTTGGGGCTAGAGTCATTACAGAATTGTCCGGAACTATTAGAACTGTGAGAGATATGAACATACACCACCGCCTATACTCCATAACTATGTATTTAAGACATGCAGTAATGGAGGCTTGCATATAGTGATGTGTAAATTCTATTGAGCAACGAAAATGATGCTAGAAATTGTTACACAACACTATTTTAGTCAAGAAATTATGCAGGCAAACGCATCAAAGACACATAAACAGTATGCATAGACTACTATAACGTTATATTTTGTTTATAATTTTAATGAGGGCATAATCTGAATTGAGTTATACAGTATATATAAATATTTATTAGATTTCTACATTGTTTCCTATACAAAAATTCTATAAAATAAAATGAAAGTTTATGGCGTATCATATATTATGTGTACATGCTTAAATGTTTTCAAAAACATTGCAGTTTTTTACAATAGTATGAAAAACTAAGGTTACGTGATTATATAGGGGAGCATTAATGCCATTAGCATTTTAACGCATTTGACAATTAACAAACGAGTTATCATTGTAAGTGTATGCTCATTTACAAAAAAGTTTCCAAAGCTGATATGCTGGAGTTGGGGTATTAAAAATTATAAAAATATATTACATAATATCTACAATTAATGCTTAGAAAAATACAAATACTAGAAATTCTTTGTATGAGCACTTCTTTGGCACTGGATTTGTTGAGTGGGTTCAATGATATTGACTATTGAGTGAGACAGCATGTGACAGTGTGTGACAGTATGTGACAGTGCGTGATTGTATGCCACAGTATGTGACAGTGCGTGATTGTATGTGACAGTATGTGACAATATGTGACAATGTGTGATAGTATGTGACAGTATGTGACAGCATGTGACAGAGTGAGACAGTATGTGACAGTGTTTGGCAGAGTGAGACAGTATGTGACAGTGTGTGACAATATGTCACAGTATGTGACAGTGCATGATTGTATGCGACAGTGTGACTAATATATATAAGGTGATTGCAAAAAGCAGTGTGACTAGAATACTGTGACAATGTGACTGTGGCAATGGTGGTGTGACTGTGATGTATTGTGAGTGCGACAGTGTGACTGAGATCTATTGTGACTGTCATTGTGACTGTGACAGGAAGATTGTATGTGACAGTGTGTGACAGCAAGTGACAGTATGTGACTGTACAACTAGTATATATAAAGTGATTGTAAAAGGCAGTGTGACTGGGATACTGTGACTGTGACAGGAAGATTGTATGCGACAGAAATCAGGTTAGTAACTTTAAAATATTATTTACACAAAAATAATACCAAAAGAGCCCATAAAAGTTGCTTAAAAATTGTCTTTATAATAAACAAAATACGTCAGTTTATGTCACTTTATCAAATTTTTGATAACTGTACTTTTATATTATAAATATTTATAGAATCATATATTCAAACTTGTCTTTCAGCGTATTTATATAATGGTTAACCATTATGAAGCATTTTTAACCCTAAAAAGTTTCCCGTGGGTTTTATTCCAAGGAATTCCATGCAGCATTCACTCTAATGCAAAAGAAGCACACAACTCCTATATTCAAAGCTATTACACATATGGTAGTACAGCTTTCCCATGCCACTTGCTCTTGTTATTCTTCACTAAAAGTCCAAACTCAGTTTTGTCTATACCTGTAAAATAATATAACAGATAAATAAATAATAATTCTTTAAAGATTATTTGCCACAACCGTGTTTAATTAAAGACATGAAACCTATTACTCATGATTCAAACACATTATAATTTACAATCTTAACAGAGAGTATTAAGCAGGTCATTTACTGCTATGTGATGTATTCATAGGATATGCTTGTCTTCCCATGCAAAAAGGTTTAATGGCATATTTTTATTTTAATTAGGTTTAGTGATCAAAGTCAAAATGTTCAACAGAATAAGTAAAATGGTGTCAGAGGACTAATAAACTTTGACAGTTGGCAATAAAAGCTGCACCGTATAAGTCACATGATTCAAATTATTATTTATAATCATTAAGTAAATATTTTTCTGCATGTACATACTGTAAGCATTTTCTCACTTATCAACTCCGTTAAGTTAATAATTTATTTCAGGAGAGCTCAAATTTGTTTTGTTACACAAATCAAGATCTTTAAAGCAGATAACTCCAAAATTTATTATTAACCTCCAGGATTAATGTCCAAAGATTAAATATTTATACAAAAACTAAGTATAACGGTTTACGAAGAGCTATTAAGTATTACTAAAGAGCAAAACCATTGGCTTGCTGTTTACTTTAACCATAATAACTTTCGGAAAGACACTAAGTATGATAATTCATCAACATTTTTATATTTAATATTTTATTTGTAAACCATTTTAAGCACATTCCAAGTTTTGACTCACGACATTATAAGTTCTAATCTTCTAATAAGTGCAGCAAAACTATTGATTACTAAAATGTAACAATATAGTGATTAAAATGCCATCACAAGTATTTAGATAGGCATGTGACATTGCTTGACATGTGCTTGACATGTGCTTGACATGAAGAGTTATGTTACCTTGATGGGCTCTACCTGGCTGCTGCTGTAGTCTGCAGACACAGCTACGTCTGCTACTCGTCTGTTCTTCATTGCCATGTTAGATGTATCGTCATCCGTAGTTGACGAGGTCAATTTCTTTTTCACGCATCCCAAAACGTTCTTGACAAAAGAGCGCCTGTAAAATGTTAGCTCTTTGTAGCAAAAGGGATAAAAACATTATTCTGTAATTTGTTATTGGCAGGTTTGCCTTTTGTAAAATTAGTTGTTAGCTACTGTCTTCTCAACTTATAGTCAATAAACTAAAAATTATTTTAGATAAAATATATGACTTATTAAAGTATCAGCACACCTTTGCCCTACTGTAGCATAAAAATATTATATACTTTGTATTCAATAGATTACAGAAGAATAGTAAGCAATAAATTACCCATGCATTAGTTGATTGAAGAGTATAAAGAATTAACTTCCAGTAACAATTTTAACATAATGCAATGTTAATTATTGAATAATATAAAGGATATAAAGTTTAGAGATGTTAATATACAATGTAATGGAATGTGGCATACCTGAAGCCATCGGCTGCGATAACATAGATGATGAAGTTGACACTAGAGTTCAATATGACCATGTCGTATGCGAATATACTGAACGGAGGGCCTGCTGGACTGTTGATCCTCCACAATATCTGCAGCACCATGTCTGGAATCTGCAGGGGAAAGAATAACTTTGTCACTATTATATATATATGATACTCAACTAGCTTCAAGTCATACTCAAATCTAGTAAATTAACTCCAACTCAACTAGATTTAAGTCATATCAAGTTACCTAGTTTTAATTCATACTCAAACTCTAACTGTAACTCATACTCAAACTACTAGCTTTAGGTATAATGCTTAGGCTTCCTTAATTTTCAGTTACAATGACTCTGAAAACTCTATAATTTTGAAGACGTGAACTATAGGCCATGCCCTAAAGGCACTCCCCTCTCTAACAACAATAAAATATTCATTTTGTAAAGTTAGAATAAATCTAACTGTTAAAAATATGTACTAGACAAGCTCAACCATCTCTTCTATTTAAAAGTAGGTGATTATTGATTTGGAATCAAAGTTTGATAGTATTAACACAGCCTGACACGAAAAAGAGTGTGATCAGATTTGAGAAGGTCATTACACTAAAGGTCAAACGTAACCTACGCAGATATACACTAAACCCATCTTCTATAATTATTATAATTATACTATTTCATAAATCAACCTCACGATTACAGCGTTAGCTGAGTTGTACTGTATAGTGAAGCGTTTTGAGGCATTGTAGAGGTCTTTAGCCCCCATATAAGAACTTTTAGAATATAAATTTAAAATGGAGACTGAAGGTTGTTGATCCAGATTGTGAAAATATACTCTTAAAAATGCTTTATGTATTGCACCATACATGTGCAGTATCTTTATACATTTTATAGTCTAGCTTAAAGGGGGGGGGGGGGATGGAGCCTTTAGATTTATCTTGTATATGTGTAGGAAATGCTACTAAATATCAATTTACCTGGCAAACTAAGAATACTGTTACTATAGCGACAAGGGAAGGCAGAATTTTATCCGATCCTTTCAGCTTGATCACCTTTTTCTCTGTTCCTGGCACTTTCTAAGAAACACAAAATGTAAATTAACCTCAACTCATGCATTCACCTTACACTTTTCTCTCTGATATTATAAAATTTACTGTTCCAATGTATACAGTCTTTAAATAATTACATAGAACATCTATATATGTAACATAAAAAGTTTAAGATTGGAAAAGAAAACACAAATCTCAAATATTGAAATATCACAGGCGAATATGAATATCTACAGCTAGGTGAGTGCATTGAATATCTGCGGCAGCCCAACTCAGCTGATATCACTCTGCTGCAGCGCTGGCTAAACATTTTGGAGTTGCCCTCACTTTCTATACTACCCTAGTTTATGCGGTTATGAAAATCCTGCGTTTCATGATATAATTTAAAAAAACGCCCAATTGATTATTAACATAATTTGAAGCAAGTTGACATAGAAAAATATAATGATAAATGAAAACTACTGGATTTACAAAAAAAACTTAAGCTAAAATATATATGAATATTGTAATACTGCAGAAATGAAGTGTGTCAAGGATTTTTTAAAAAAACAAAGCTAGTATTCTAAACCTATTTGTAAAACCTTTGCCTCTACCGAGATTCAAACCCATGACCCCTGGCTTGCAGGTAGGTGCGCTAACCATTACACCACAGGGACTACAGCATTTCTAACAACATAATATAATACTCTCAATTACAATATCGTTAAACATCTCACCAGAGATTTGAGTTTTTTGATAAGTTTGCCATTGAAGAAGACAAGAGAGCCGAGTGGTACAACGTACATGACTACAAGGTAGAGACCAAAAGCATACGAATACTGATACGCCATGTTTCCACCCAGAGTGTTGCTGGGTACAGTGAAGTAACCCGAACAAGGGTCAATAGCTTCCCTCGCTACCTGGAAATGATAAACGAAAATGTTAAATAGTTAATTTTTGAAAAAAATATAAAGGAATTGCACAGTTATGCTGTAATATTTATAAATTGAATCATGAAATTATAATTTTGTAAAACTGCATGTAAAAGATTAAGATATATTAGTTAAATCATATATTGGTTTATTTTTAGTTTTAATTTTCTAATGATACTGATTGCACTGCACAGTCACAATTATATCAGCTGTAATTACTCTTTAACTAGTTATAGTAATAACCAATAGTACGGGAATCTAAATGCCAAGACAAAATATAACATAAACACCTGACCAAATTGCTAAACAAATATTTGTAGCATAGAGTAAATTAATCTAAAACATTTATTATTTTAGCCCCAAATTTTTTTTATAAATAAATCAATTCATGTGAAAGACTTACCTGTAAAATCTTATAGTACTCAAAGAAGCGTGGAATATTATATACAACAGAAGCAAAGACAATTCCAGCAATAACTGTTTTCGCTATGGAAGTTCTGCACCACTTGGGGGCCTTTAAAGGGTGGCAGATATGAATGTACCTAAAGAAGACATATTATACAATAGGTTCAGCACTATATAGCCTAAGTTCCATAACTTATGATAATTTGCTCAAGTTGAGAGAGAGCCAAATGCAAAATGCAATCAGTCTGTCTTTATAATTAAATGCAAATTTTGTTGCAATATTCTAATTAACATAAATTGCAGTTATTGCAAAACTGAAATAAATTCGTAAATATTTGCATCATTTTTACAAATTATTTGTATGATTATCCTGAAATTCCAAAGAGTGTAATTTTCATTATATAATTTAAAATAGACAATATAGCATGTCTTCTAAAACTATGCAAGCAGATTGTTTAGCTGGAATATGGAAAAAATGAGGAAATGACAAAAGGAACAAGGAACTGGTTACTCATGCTGTTGAGATGTCAGTTTGATCAATGATCATGTAGGCATCCAGTCACAATGTCAAATTTTTGTCTAGCTTGCAATATAAAGTTACAAGATTTAATTTTACTACTAAAATTCAAACACAGTGAACCGGTTGATCACAAGAAGCATCTTATGATTGAGTCAAAATGATCATGTCATGCTAGCTATGGACACAGTTTGAAACAATAAAAAAATTATTGGCAACTATGAGGTAGAAACTGGATAAATGTAGGCTTCAAATCTTCAAAGAGTAATTTCGAATAACATTTGACTCACTCAGTTTATAAATTCAAAAGACTTTAAATCTCACTTTTTGCAATGCAATAAACACAGAAGTTTGAAATCTATTTATAGTTAACAATTTTTAATTTTCAAATACTTTCAAGAGTTGGATTACTGAGAATCGAACTAACCTGTCAAGTGCAACTGCTACCACTGTCCAAGTGGACAAACTCTGGCAGATGTAGCCAATAGGTAATACTATCAATGTTAGTTCTCCGCCTATAACTAAGTCCACCCAGTCATTGGGAAAAACAAGAGTGTAAACATATCTAAAAGATAAAAAATGAAATCAGCCGAAACAAAATCTTTTAAAAAGATAAACGTTTCATAGGTTTCTTAAATACTAGTCTGAATATTGTTAGAAGCAGCACTGTCTTAAAAGTGACTGAGTACGAAATGTTATATACCTTATTATCTAAAACCCACCCCAAATTACTGCAAGCGGTGACCACCAACTCAGTGCTGCTTCAAGCCATTTACTACTAATTTTGTATTAATTCAGATAAAACTCTAAATTAGACAGATTACGACTAGTTAGGAAACAGATAACGAACCTATGGCAAAAGAGGTTTGTAGTTATAATAAGAAATATGTCGAATACTGCTAAACTCTTCAAGAAAGTTGAAGCAGACGTCTGTCTTTTTTGTTGATTGAATGTAACTATGGCGAGAGAGTTGCCTAGTAACCCAACAACAGAGATCAACATGATTACTGAAAAGTTGAGAATCTTGTAGGGACCATTTGGGTCCAATCGAGAGCTCGGACAGCCTAAAATACAGCAGGAAAATTTCATTAGTATTTGCAGAAGGCTGGTTTGTCAAAAACATCATTACACTCACATTGCTGAAAAGGCTCACAGAAGCATATATGGTCGCCATCCCCGTAGAACTCCCTAAAAAAAGGGTTTTTTAAAGCAGGCTAAGGGATTATTCATATGTTGGCTACAGAAACAATTAGGACTAAATAAAACTCACACAAGTTTATAGTCGCTATCCCCGAGAGAACCCTGATGGAAAGGGCTTTTCAAAGTAGGCTAAGGACTTATTCAGATGTGGCAAAGGAGCAATTATGACTGGATGCTCTTCCTAACATCTCCAATGGCATTTATTGGAGATTGAACCACTGACCTCGTGTTTACTAAGACAGCCTCTAACCCTTAGAGTTTAGACCAAGGCTACCTCCTTACTTTTAATAGTAAATAAAAGTGCATATAGCAATTAACAATGTTGTATCAGGACATTATCAGAGTTTGGAACATAGCACGGGCCAATGACGGGTCACAAAGTGCAGCCACATCATCTAGTTACTAGCCGATAAAAACAATATGTTTATCTAAACAGTACGGTCACTTTTCATTTAAGCTTCTAAAACTTTCTGTAGTTTAAATATTATATCAACATTATAAATTATTTACAATAGTACATTTTTTAAAAATAAAATTATATACAACTGTGAAAATTTTCTCATTGAATATTTTAAAATATAACATGCATTAAACATGCCTTATAGGTTATTAAGCATACTTTTGCCGCTCATAAAGCAAATTTATATTAGTAGCCTATGTTGTATAACATTTATGGCACTAAAATGAAACTGTTGCTGTAATAAATAGAATAGCTACAGTATACGCTTTAGTTATTGTTAGATGATGCGATGCCAACACCAATTATTGTTATAAAGTTGATTATTGCACTCACTGTATCAATTATGAATATTGACTGCTGTATTTACAAGACACCCTAACTTTTCAGTTTTCTCGCCCATCAAAAAGTTGGTGCATCTTGTAGTATAACCATATGCTGTATTATAGTATTGTAGCTAATATAAGCTATTAGAGAAAAAACTTTGAAAAGCTTTCAGCTATATGTAACTAGTTATGGATATATGCAAAGTTTTAACTTGCTTTGTGCAATATTGAACAGTTTACATGCAATAAAGTGTAGAATCTGTCAATAATTCTATAACACAATTCTCACACAAAAGCCAAAAAATAATTGACTTTGATACAGCATATGCAAGCATAACAAAAAACTAACATGAAATGGAATTTAATTTCTGGCCAATCAAATAAAATAAATGATGTATCAGACTTGAGTTTTCAGTTGCACTCACAATCTGTGCGATCAAAAGACCAATTCATAGCATCAAAAGCGATGCTTGCCAAAATTGTAACTAACAAAACAGCAGTTTAATGTTTTCATCTGTAGGTCTTTTCACCAGTGCATCGCATGGCTTTTACGACTGTCAGGGTCGATCCTCATTTTGCCATTTCGCGATATTAGCCGCAATAAACAATATATTTTCGTAAGATAGCATCGACTGTCTAGGGCGCGACTGTTGACGAATCAGAACAAAGAGAGCACATGAGTGCTGTAAACATGTACGTGTTGTTATGGTTACTAATGATGATCTGCTACGTAATTTTTGTAGTAGACAACTCTCACAGAAATCATTAATTTGTCTTTTCCTTATTTAGCTAACAACTTTTGTCTAGAAAAAAGAGAAGGCAAGGTGGCTCAAGCAATGCTGTATTTTTTTTAGAATGTTTTAGCTTAAATTCTGTTTGGTTTATCCTATTAGAATGTTACCTGCTGCAGCATCAACACTATCATTGCAAAACTATATCTACTTATAACAAAATCTTGATGCACATAGCAAAATTATCAACTTTATTGTGGCGGATGTGCAAGAGTTTGGAGTCATCTCATCAATTACACATAGCAACAGAAGAACACAATATAGAAATAACAGAAAGCCAAAGACAGTATACCTTTATTTTTAACCAAAAAAGAATTTTGTTAAACATTATATTGTTTAGTTCACCATAAAAAAACTGATTTTACAAGTGGTTACATCTTTTCCGAAAATAAAGGTGCCATGAAGCAGCCGAAAATGAAGTCGTCCGCTCACCAGACACCTAAAAAATAATTATGCAACATGATATTTTTAAAATTAAACACAGATATGCAAAAGTCATCACCTACATAATTTTTTATAAATTTAACAAGCTTGTTTAGTGAAAGTATATAATACAAACACTAATGTTGATAGCGAAAATGCCATGTTCATGCAAGATAGTAAATCAATATAAATAAGAAGTCATATCATATCTATGTTATATATGTATTCAATTCTGGTTTATGCTTTATGCCTTCAACTATGAGTGCACAACCACTAATCCTATTTCTACCAACACCATCTCTACCACTAACAGTACTAACGTCAGAACCAAAAGCAACTTCATCACTACTACTAATAATGTTATTATTTCATTATTATTACTTCTACTACTACTACTGCTACTGCTACTGCTACTGCTACTACTGCTACTACTGCTACTACTACTACTACTGCTGCTACTGCTACTACTACTACTACTACTACTGCTACTACTGCTGCTGCTACTACTTCTACTACTGCTACTGCTACTACTACTGCTGCTGCTACTACTTCTACTACTGCTACTACTACTGCTACTGCTACTGCTACTACTGCTGCTACTACTTCTACTTCTACTACTGCTACTACTACTGCTGCTGCTGCTGCTACTGCTGCTGCTACTACTTCTACTACTGCTACTACTGCTGCTACTACTTCTACTACTACTACTGCTGCTACTACTGCTGCTGCTGCTGCTACTGCTGCTGCTACTACTTCTACTACTGCTACTACTGCTGCTACTACTTCTACTTCTACTACTACTACTGCTGCTACTACTGCTGCTACTATTACTTTTACCACTACCGCCGCTGCCACTGCCGCCACCACCACTACTAATATTGTTTCTACTACAAGTACTGTAAATCTTACCAGCAGCAAGTTATATTGGAAACTGTTTGCTCATTTTATCATTCTATTAGTGCAATAACAAAATGTTTATATTTTAATATAGTCAAACCTTTTAAAAAACTAGGCTGCTACTTATGAACTGAGAAGTTGTGCTACCCACCTTGATATGCACTCGGCTCCAACACCAAGCAGGTGGTTATGATGCTTCTCCACAATGGCCAGGCCATCCAGCTGTCCG
This sequence comes from Bugula neritina, assembly GCA_964035545.1. NCBI lineage: Eukaryota > Metazoa > Bryozoa > Gymnolaemata > Cheilostomatida > Bugulidae > Bugula > Bugula neritina. The sequence continues at coordinate 8,986,292 of OZ037772.1, read as the reverse complement.
ATTGTATGCATCTACGTAAAAATTATTGGCATATGGTGCAAGAAATGATTAAAAACCAGATAGGTGTGCTAGAATTTATACAGCATAATATAGAGTAAGGTAAAAGAGAACAGACCGTCAAGTGGTACAGCATAGAAACAATTACTAGCTATTATATGCTTTGTAGAAGTTGGCAAATTGTAGCCCACTAGATATGAACTTTGGTTAGCATTTTATTTTGGCTTTCAGCAACTGCTTTAATCAATAATCTTGGTAAAACCAATATGCTTACAAATTAACACCTCCACTAGATAGGTATACAGGTCAAAATATTCCAATTGGTGACATACTAAAAGAAAATGTATATTTATTCATCTTTGAAAGATTGCTAATAATTTATAAAACAGCGTCGAAATCACTAAAGTAACAGCGCAAATAAGTTTATTAAACAGCATTATAGGATTGCCTATTACTAGTTTCATGATTTCTATTATTTTACTGGTTTCAAACATAATATAGGCTGAAAAAGCAATATTAGTTCTCTCACTTTTGCTAACTACATTGCTTGGAAGGCCATCATAATTAGATCAGATCAAACAAATGTGTTGACAGGTAGACTGGAACAGGCCTAAAATTTGCAAGGTATAATTTAAATGTATCTGGCCTGAAATTGCTGAAACTGACAATACAATAATATGAGAAACGAGCAGGGTTTTTTATTAAAGCTAGCAAAAATAATTCCTCTACATATAATTAACATACAGTTCATACATATAATATATTACTATGTCCAGGCAGCAGTGCTTGTTCTAGCCAAAAGAAAACTGATTTAATGGCCATCAAGAAATTTATGGCGCACAGTGGCATTGTCATATTTTTAATATTCAAAATTACAGTTCTAATCTATCAATCATTTTATCAATACTACTATACTATGATCTACTCCTGCTGCTACTGCTGCTGGTTCTACCACTGCTACCATACTGCTGAGTAATGCAAGCTAAGTAATTTAAATTACAATTAAAAAAATTATCGGACTTTCTTTTCTATTACCTGTCCAGTTTAGCATTTCTTTCATCATAGCTTGCCATAGTAACTTGAAAATTCACAGGGTTTGAGTTAGACCTATGGAATATACTTACAAGTAGAATGAACCCACAGTTCTGCAATATGTCATAAAAACATTCAAAATAAAACTATAGGAAAACCAAGTAAATGCTTCTAAGTATTAGCGCAAGTAAAGATGCTATGCAATCTATCCAACATGCAGCCAAATGTCTCAAAATAAGTATCAGAGTTATAAATATAAAATGTTTCCAAATCAAGGCTAGCAACACTTCTGTTGTTGTGATAGCAAATTTTGCTTAATAAAGTAAGGAAACCAGCTTCCCTTGCATGACTCAATTTCTATTAAAGAAAAATTCTACTCTCCTAATCGCTGAAACACAGGCCTGTCACAAGTACATGAATGGTAAATCTACATGTTTCCCTAAAACCATCATCAAAACAGTAAACACACTGCTAAATATTTATTTTTACTTTTTCTGCTCAAACATTTAAATGGGCTCTGCAGGATATGACAAATACCAAAATAATTCCACTTTGTGAAGTAGCAAATATGGACAAACAACCACCCTAATATTCACGCCAAAAGAAAAGTCTACGAAGTTTGTGTTCTCAGCATTCTTCCTTGTGGATCAAAAACATGGGCAACATGTGGACTGCAAGAATCAAAGCTCAGCACTTTTCTTACCTGGAGTTTAAGATACATGTTGAGTAAAATCTGGGAAGATAAAATGATAAATGAAGATGTATTTGAAATCACAGACCCGGATTCTCTTTCTTCAAAACTGAATTTCTTCTGTCTTCACTGAGCTGGTCAACATGCCAAAGTATCTCATCCGCCGCACTCGATTGCATGCATTAATATCAAAAGGAACTCATCCAGCTAGAAGAACTTATATCTAAGGTTTGAGGATGTCCTGAAACAAGAGCTTAAGAAATTTTACATAAAATCCAATCAATTTACCACCTCTCAAATGGAGGCAAAGCATTCTTGCAGGATGGGCATTCAACACTGGAAACAATATAAAGGGAGCTATGGCTAGATGTTCAAGACATGAATGCTAAGGGTGTCATGTATATGATCACTGAGATATTTATGACAATCTCTCAATATACCTTAGCATATTAAATATGCTTGTAGTTATAGCTATTACTATAGTTGTTATATATGCTACTAACTAACAAGCAATAACCGTATTACAAACATAGGTGAATAAGAAAAATAATTCAACAGTGGTGATATCAGTATAGGTATTATAATTTAGCAATTGGCATACAAATTAAAAATGATGAATATAATGATGGTTAAAGTTATTAGATACCTAAACTTATACCTATATTAATTAAAACAGTGACTTGTTGAAAAATAAATAAATTAATATTCATTAAAACTTTATTAAATTAAAAGATAATGTTGAAGTAAAATGAACAGTTAAAATTAATTTATTCACAATAATTTTAACTTTTTATGATCAACCTTAAAATAAAAACTCAAGTATTTGTAGCAAAGTTTTGAATAAAGTTGGATTTTGCAACGGTTTGAGATACTTTCACTAGCACTATGTGCATAACTGTATAAGTTTTATCATATTAATACAGTTACATACTCATACTCAAATATATAGTAACATTTTCAATAAATCAGGTATTAGTATTGAGATTGCGTTGGTCGAGATAACATCATGGTTACTCACTTATGGTTGTATACTTTAGCTTATACTTTTAGTTACATGTACTACTGCCCTATTATTAAACTTAATCTTAGTCTGTCATCACTTAGAAAACATAATTCAGTCTTGAGGCAAATCAGTTTGAGTGTCGTTAGTTTCATTACCACTAATCATTAGATTTAGTCAGTGTACTTAAAATTTATTGATCAATATTACCATCAAATTTAAGTGACTATTATTATGAATACTATATCTATCAAATATCAAAAACTGCAAGCTTAATAAGTATGATTAAGAAAATCACAGCCAACATGGCGATGATTGAATTGTATGCTCGTGCTATTGAGATTCCTAACATAAAGGTTAACCTTACATAATGATTAGATAACAATCATATTCAATTTTTCATTACTGTCATTTGTTAGGAAAAGCATCCAGTCATAATTACTCCTATGCTCCAACCAAATAATTGCTTAGCCCCATTTAACAAAAAACCTTTCCCATCAGGGGTTTCTCACAGGGATGCCAACTATAAACTTGCACAAGTTTTATTTAATAGTAAATTAATTTACTTATATAAAAATTATTACATTCACAGTGATACATTGATGGTCATAATGTTTTATATATCAATATCATCATTATGATACAATTATCACTATTACTATATGATATCTTATCAATAAAATTTCATAAAGTTCATGAAAAACATTAAATATAACAATTTAATTAAAACTAAATCACTGCCAAAGGGCAAGGTAGAGTCAAAATTAAATAAGCTATAGGGTGTAGGCTATAAGTGTAAGTATAATTATCACTATAAAACTAAGTGACTGATGAGTTGGTACTTGGTAGAATAAACATATAATGAACATAAACAATCATAAACTAAAACACCATTACATATATGATTTATGACCCTTTGGTTTCTATTTTTAATTTTAGCTTTACCTTGTCTTTTGGCATTGGTTATAGTATTAGTTTAGGTTACACCACTATCAGTTACTATGACTATGAGTATGAGTGAGTAGCCTTGCCCGTAGAACTAGGAGTAAGAGTAGATCACTAGAAGTAGAAGTATGGGTATCGGGGTGTGACTATAAGTATAACTCATAGTCATAGTATGATTATCTTACTGAAAGTGATACTCATAAACCTCAAGTGATAATCATAATGATACTCAGCATGACATGTAAGGTGTATGATAGTCAGTCTCGGTTATACAGAGTAGAATATCAAACTTTAAGTTTAACTGCTACTTTGAAGTAGGACTTAGACATCACCATTTATGGGTATGTCATGCCGTCATAGACTATAGACATAGTATAAGGTTCTAATACTATAAGTATAACTATTACTACTATAAGTCTTTAAGTTTAAGTATAACTATATTTACTATTGATTAATTTCGATTTGATACTATTACTATTAGTAATACTGTATTAGTATTAGTATTACACTTTACAGTATTACTATTAGTATTAGTTGATCCCATACTGATAGTGATACTCATACCACTACCATTATGATTATGATTAAGAGTACTACAGTGAGTTATACTCACAGCTATACTGATTACTAATTTAAGATCACTCTAATCAGTAACTGTTATCACTAAGTATTAGTGGATTATTTATCATTTTATGATTTTATCATAGTCATAGTGAAACTGATTGAGTAATACTTATAGTTATAGCTATATTCATATTGGTAGTGATACTGATAGTGATGCTGATAGACTTAGACTTAGAGTTAGAGTCAGAGTGTGAGTCAGAGTGAGAGCGATATTCATGTTTATAAACATGATTATAACTAAGACTAAGAGTAAGAGCAAATGTAAAGTCTAATCGTGACATTATAACTATTACCATTAGTGCATTCGTATTACTATTAGTATTAGTATTACTAATTATTAATCTATTTTCCAATAATAACCATGCATATGCCCTAGCCTATAACTATAAGTTTGAGCACGCCTATGGTATTCAAAATTGAAATTGAATCTTTGGGTCATTTGACCAAAGGAGCCGCGGACTCAATTAGGCATTGGACCTTGGGGGCGATTCTAGTGTTCAAGTAGAACCGATATTCGGTCAAAACAGGTCTGGTCTATCATGGTGGCCAGTAATTTATCTGCGCAAATTTACTCGACTCTTGTGTTCATAATAAACTCGGCCTGACTACTCCGCAAATGGGGCGATAATCATAAATTTCATAATAATATATTATTAGAGACTAATTTAGTATGTATACACATGTCGGTAATTACAATCTAGTTCCATTCTTCAGGAAAACCCATTACGGATCAGGTTGGTACTATTGCTATTAGGTTGAGAATATTATTAGTAAAACAATGTGCTCATTTTTGATATAAATTATTATTACTACTAGTACAGTAGTAGTACTAGTAGTAGTAGTACTCTAGTTACTAGTACTACTACTAGTAGTAGTAGTAGGCCCACTAGTAGTTATGGTGTCTAATACCTTGATTGAGAACTGTGAAAATCATTAGATTTAGTGATAACAGACTACCACTGTAAGTCTGTAAGTGCTTTAGAGTTTAGTACTAGATGTACCACAAGTATCAATGCTTTAGGTTTTTATGGTGTTAAATACTCATTTTTTACAGTGATTGTTATTTTATTGGTACGTGTTCTGTTACTTGTGAGTATTGTTACAATTCCAAATGAATAAGCCATTTTAAGTAAATACTCTTATACGGTGTGAATATTGATATGAATTATATGTTTCACATTTACCGCTATAGTTTTATCAGTATGATATACATTTTTTTAATAATAATGATCATAAAACATCATCATTAAAAGTGTAAAGTTTTACTCCACTTTTTGGGACCAGTTGCTGCTTCTGGTAGCATAGGTAGAGTCTTTGCTCATTTATCCTAACACACTAAGGTTTGAGTTTTATCTTTCTTGCAACATCCAAAAACCTTTGCCGACCTTGTTCTTACAATCAACTATGAAACCTTGTGAGTCTATGCCTAGTAGATGCGTTACTGATAAATAACTAATAATATCTGCTTGTTATATGGGGAAGAATTTTTTGCATAGTAATTTCTCTCGTGTTTGTATTTTGATTTTTCTAATTTCAATATACTTAAGAAATATCCTGGAAAGCATTTTTTGCCAGTTCATTTCTTCTCTTTATTTCTTGTTCATTTTAACCATGCAATATCAGTTATTAACTCTCCAAGGTATACTGTTTTAATTATTCATTGCTCTGGTGTAGCATCTAGGATGGTGTTGATTTTAAGTGTGGTGCAGACTTTTTGAAAATCATGGCTTTTGTTTTAAAACCTTTCTTATCCATATCACAAAGTTTTCTTGCTTGTTTACCGCAATGAGTCTTAATCTAAATAAAAAAGCAATATTTGATCAATTAAATTTTCAATCTGAAATTGGTTTTCAAACTGCTTTTGCCATTTAGTGTTCTTTTGCTGATGCTATATTAATGTGATTTTAAAAGGGAGTTTGCTGCGTTATTAGATGTACTTATAATATGGGTATTTAAGTTCAATGGGAATATAAATATCCTTTTCATTATTGAAATGTTCACAATGACAACTCTGTTCATAGCTGCTGACTACAACTTAAAAGTTATCTGTTTGGAATGATTTTTATAGACTCTTGATAATGATGAATAGGCTATAGCTATTCCCTGTGCTTGCCACAACTTGAGACATTGACTGAAAGGAGTATGGCAGAAGATGACGTCAGAAGTGATGCTGCAAAAAGTTGAAACTTAATAAATAAAGATTGAAGCTGCGTGAAAAGTAGGTGCATCTTACATATTTATTAAAATTCTACATCAATTTGTATTTATTCATAATACCTATTTGAAAATTCCCTGACACACTATATTTATACAGCATTACAATATATAATTATATGTAATATCTTAGTTCTCATCTGTTTGTGGGTTGCATGTTCAAACAATTTTGTTTTATAATAATTTTCTGCAAATGCAGTCATGCTCAAATTTCTTGGACACCCATAGATAATTTTTGGTTTTGTTGGTAATTCATGTTTTCCTCAGTATTTATGAGGTAATATAAGACAATGTACACACCAATTAAAAGCTAAATATGCTCTCAACATGTTTTAATTTCTGTGAAAAATTGCTATAAATCTGTTTTTAAGCATAGCTCTCTGGAATTACAGTGGTAACCCTGAGAAAGGCTATTGAAATTCATATCGTATTGGCGAGGGTGGGGATATAGTTGAACCAAAAATTGTGTTTTTTAGCATGACTTGTAGAGAATTATTTTGCCAATCCAAAGACCATAACCATAAAAGTCAGTCATATGTTGCAGTCTTTGTCCTTTGAAATCAAATGTGTAAACATTTTACTCACTAACATAGAGCCCATTTTTTTACTAATTTTTTTTTACAACGTGCCTCTGTAGGGGGCAGATTGAATCGCTCTGTGAAAAAGTTGAACCAGTACCATTTATCCTATAATATAAATTGTTTTACCACTTTTGCATGTTGAAAAAAAATTATGAAAGATTGAGGATAAAAATCAATCAAAAAATCAGAATGAACTGGCATAAACAAATGGTAGAAACTCTGGATATGATCTGTGACGGTTACCGTTTATAATTTCATTAATGGGCAATGCAAAAAACTCTTTAAAACCGATGCGGTTATAGTAGCAAACTGATAAGAAAGCTTTCAAATGCTGTTTTCTTGTAATTCTTCTTTAAACTAATCACATATATGAAGTGGGGTTCTCCCATATGACATCAAAAATACACGGCATGGTTGAGCATAACCAACTTTTTTAGAGGGCTGTTTGAGGCTCTCAATTTGATTGCGTATGATTTACAATACAATACAATTTACCAACTATTGTTCGATGGTCACATGTCTTGTTTTATTTTTTCATCTTTTTTGTTTTCAATATGAGCAAACAAGTAAGAATTGTATGGGTACGTTAAATTATTATTTAATTTTTCAGAATATTTCAGTTGGTGACCACTGTGGAGGAATTGAATGGAAAGCTGCAAAGACGGTTTCAGGCACTTATATGTAAGGCATTGGATATGGAGAGAGGGAGATCTGTGCTTATCCTTATATAATGCAAGTAAGTTAATTAATGTATTGCTGGCTTTTATTTATATGCATATAAAGTTTGTTTAGTGACTATTTGTGCTTGAAATTATTTGCAAAATTTAATTTGTCCTCTGCTTATAAAAATCTATTCAGAACTTTTTGCCTGTAGAATCTTCAACGTTTTAATTATATTTTTGTGGAGTTTTAGAAACAATTTCTTGGTACACAATCTGTTGCTACCAATGTAAGGTGACGGTACTTCTCTTGACTTCTAAAATGGAAGCAAAGCTTGTTTCCTCTCACAATTACTTTTTGAGTGTGATGCAGGCTAAGGCACACATTTGAACATGTCAGTTACTACACTTTAATAAATGTTTTAGTATTGAATATATTTTAGTTTTAGGTAACATGAAATATTGAAAATAATGTATGCGAATCTGGTGAATGTTTAGACTTCAACTACCCCTATGCAAATGCAGGTTTAAACCATATAATCAAACTAAAAATCAATTATTTTTCTTTATAGTTGATTTCTAGTTTTTTAGGTGAGAACTTGTTTTGTTTTGTTAAAAATTGTGGTTGGAAAATATCCTTATTCACCAGGCCACAGCTGCAACATTTACACTGCATGTCATCGTGATTTATGATTGAAGGCTAAGTGCAGTGGTAGAGTGTGGCAAGGCATAGGTCTAAGTACTGAAGAGACCACGGAGCAGAAAAATATTTATATCTCAAGATGTGGCTTGATTACACAGCATATGAATTATGATGGTAACAAAATATATGCCTTTCAACTTTAAAGTTTTTTTAAGCTTGCATTAATCTTATTCAAGATAGTATCTGTCCAAGCATTTAACAGCACATTGTATAAGGTTTTGCAAATGTTATTTAACTTTGTTTACTACTTGTTTTTTGCTATTTTCAACAACTCGAACATGCCGCCAGTTTTTGTAATTTTCAAACAAGAAATTTCACAAACTCCATCAAATTGATTCAAATAGATGTTATATGCACTATGCAGTTACAAAAGAATATTTTATTAACTAATTATGAGTCATAGTGTGTTGTAAAAATCTAAAACTTAACTATGTATTATTATGTCTCGTAAGACTATTTTTCAAAAAATTCTAAAGGGTTTTATTTATATATAACTCAAAGCCTGCAAAGTTTTTTTTTGTCCAAAGTTCTTATTGTGACAATTAAAAGTCGCATCATAGTTTTTATTCTGTTGAATTACTTCATCACCCTTCGAAATTATTTCTTTCACTATGATTATTATAGTTGCTACCTATGATTACTTAATTCAACATATATTCTTATTGTTATCAATTTTTTTTCATAACTGTCTTAATTCCATTTTCAAAAACTTATTTAAAAATGATATTAGCAAGTTGAATAGTTAGTTAAATGTGGCTTCAGATGCCATACGTGCATACATTGTCACTTTTTACATAGGCAATCATTGTATTTCCTAAATTAATTATTTCTTTTTAGTTTAAAATGAACTACTCGATGGCTGTTGTGGTGAAGCTGAAAAATGCTGACATAGAAGATGTAATGGAAAGACTTTGTTTTGCTTGTCCAGGTAAATCATTTGTACAAAATTAAAAGTCTATTATGATAACAGATGATCTAAAAATAAATTGCATATCTTAAGGCTTAGTGGTAATATAATATACTTTGAGCACAAATTTAAAAGATTAAAAAGCCCTGCATTGCTTACCTAGTATATTATCTCTTTACACATATTAGAAAAAGAAGTCATCATAATTTTTTTACTACAGAACATAGTCAAATTATTACATTTACTTTTACATGAATAATCAGTTTCTCAGTTTTTTTTCTTTATCTTCATGAACAAGCATTAACTTTGAAGACCTAAAAATAATGCACACAATTTTGAGGTATTTTTCTTCTCAAGTGTTTAAAATGTTTGACAGTTGGAAGAATATTTGGACATGATGTCAGTATGTTTCCTAGTTTTTCATATGGTTGAACTTGATTTTTGTCATCCTCCTATACTCCTTAAGTGTGGAGTCCTGAATGTACACTTTTACTACGCTATTGTTCAGGGTTGTTTTAATTTTACTCTGTTACTTTACTATATTTTAATCAACAAACCCCTAATTTATATTGATGGTATTTATGGTTATATTTTAGTCAAGCTGACCTAACACTTGTTCAGTTCAGGCTCATCAATGTATGTTTGGTTTAGAAAATTAAACTGCAATGTGAAGTATTCAGACTAGTTACTTAACTAAAAAATGCACTAAATGCAAGGAAATATTATGTTAATATTTGTTACCATAGTTCATTTCAAACTCATACATGTGATCAACAAAATACTTCATTTTGTTTTGCAGTGTAATCAAGATGAAATTATGAATGATGAAATTATGGATGGCAGCCAATTTATTTTGACTATCAGACAAGGACTACAGTTTTTATGGTAATTTCAATTTTTGAATATATCTCTTATATTATACATAAAATGTTCACCTTCTGCTTTAATTTGCAGCCAGGTTTTACTCATGGCTGCTGTATTCAAGTCACCTCATCACACAGCCAATCTACAAGACTGTCATAAAAGTTGCTATTATATTTTTTCACCAATTAATTAAAAGAAATAGAACTTCGGCTTCACAAGTGGTGTCACTCTCATACTCATTGTTTTACTTAATTTTGCCATCCTCCTATTCTTCACTGTATTCTTTTAGGTCGCAGTGTTCTGCACTAATCTATGATCTCTTTTGATTTTTAACCCCCATGTTTAAATGTTTTGGTCTTGCTCTCTTTCTCTGGAGTTTCACACTGATGTAGCTGATTCCCTTCTTGTTTTATTGTTCTCTGCTGCATAGGTGCCCATATTATTCCAGCCTTCTCTTTCCCACAAATATAGTTACTGCATTTACTGCCGCCCTGTCTCAGATCCCTTCATTTCTGGGGACGAAGCAATATTCCGAAGGCCCATTGCTCCGAAGGTCCATTAGTCCGAAAATTAGTACACACAGGCATCCTCACTGAGAATATCATTAATATCACTCACAATTCAGTTTAAGTTCTTGCTATATTATTGATCTGTGGGTGGCATGCGTGTTGCCTATTTGTGATTGTTTAGCCTGAGATTACACTATGATCAATAAGGGCTGTATCAACATTCCATTATGGCTGCTCCATAAACAAAGTACACACCAAGCTATTCATTAGCCTGTCACCTCGCAAGCCTGTAATTAATAATGTACCGTACGCATAATCATGTTGATGGATGATGTAGCAAGTAGGCAACACACATGCCACCCACAGAGCAATAACATAGCTAGAACTTAAACTGAATTGTGAGTGAAATTAATGATATTCTCATTGAGGATGCCTGTGTGTACTAATTTTCGGACTAATGGACCTTCGGAGCAATGGGCATTCAGAATATTGACTAGTTACCCTCATTGCTTATGTAGCACAACTCATCTCCATGAAACCTAATTGATCCTCTAGGTACTAAGAACTAGGGGCTGTCTGCAGTCATAATTTATTGCCAAAAGACATTGTCAGTCAAATGCACATTTTATATCAGCATTTTCAATTTTGTTGGAGTCTTCTTGATGGAGCCTTACCCTATTTCTTTTTCTACCCCTGTTTTGCATACTCTGTTGCTATGTGTCACTTCAATGAAACCATCGCCTCAACTTATTTAGTTTGACTGTTGAAATATATTTTGCTTTTACAGGTCTAAAAGAAAGTGGCCATTTGAGTTTAAGTGCAGCTTCACTATTGACAAGAACATCTACGTTAGAGAAGAAAAGCATCTAGCTATATAATCAAGATGATTTGCATCCTGATTGTTACGATACCGCATGGTTCTGTTGTCATACTATTGTTCTTTCATACCTTTGTACTTTTTATTGTAAAGAGCTAGGCTTGAGCTCTGTAATAGGCAAGCCTACAATATATATTGACTGACAACAAATATGTCATCTCTCTCCCACATAATCGCAAGGAGTTATATTCTAGTATTGGTTCTAAAAACTCACACCTTAGTAATTAGATGCATAGCACAAAATCTTAGCAATAGGGAGTATTGGTAAATTTTCCACATGAGTGGTGAGGAAATAACACTAACTTGAGACCTTTCTAAAACTCAACATTGCATTGCAAATAAGCTATACTTATTGTGCTTTATTCAGTGCTAGCTGGTATTTTTCAGACTGTTGGCCACAGCAAAGTATTTTGCCTTTTTTTGTACACATAGCCTAATGGTTGATTTAAGAAAATTGGAAGCTGCAGCCTACATGCACTGCAATTCATCATTCTCATTCCGAAATGGATTTCTCATCACCTCATGGAACTAATTACATAACGAAGGAAACCACAACTGATGAGTTACTGCAACTACAAATTCACACAATGCTCAGTCATAGAAGCGAAGTACACTGCGTTTCCATTATCGCATTATGCGAATGGATTTTTTCATTCGGCTAATGGGAACAGTTACATCCGATGAAACGCAACTATAAGTTAATGCAAACCACAAACCGCAAATAATCCGTACAGAATTCATTCGCATTATGCGAAGTCATGGAAACGCAGTGATAAAGAAGTCAATGTCAGCCCTGGTGAATATTTACCTAAAAGGCAACAAACAAATTTTACTGCACCATTTCAACAAGTTAAGATATAAAACGCCTATTCTTTTAATTTGATTGTTCAGCTTTATTTTATTTTTAGATTGTACCAGCTGGTGCAATAAAAAATATATTTGGAAAGGCTTCAGTTTTATAGAGGAAAAGCAGTGAAATAACTTTCGTTTTACCATGCACCCCTAATCAACGCTCTTGTAGTTTAAGAGCTTAGGTTAATAAAGTTTCTCAGCTAATTAATCCCACCTGCACACATTTTTACACATAATTATCAGTCGTCTCAGCACCATGCAATAGTTAGATGAAAAGGGTCATTTATTGACAATTAAAAGCCATAGTTAGCAGAGTAGTTAAAAGCCTTTTTTCAATAATAAGTTTTTGGTTGCATTTTTCAAGTTTATTCTTTCATTGTAAATTAAGATAAAAACAAAAACTGCAGGGCTTACCTACAGCCAAGTAGAGAAATATTCAATATGCTGTCAAAGGCAAACAAACTATATGAACTATTATAATATGATATTAACTATGCACATGTGCTATGCTTCTATTTATTTTTGAATTGTGGCTCAGATATGCTAAATACTCGAACTGCGGTTACTTCTTTTTCTGTTCAGCTGTATAAGTCAATAGGTAGTATTTTAGGATTGAAGTTTTTTCTTAAATAGAATTTCTATAGGGTAGTCTTTAGTATAAATTCTTTGTCTGCTAAAATCTATGAGCAAAATAATATTTATAGTACTCTGTTTTGAAAGAATAGCACACCATTTGGTACAGGAATTTGGCCCCTATAAAAATGCAAGTGTTGGTGATGGAAGTAGTAAACGAATTGCTACTGCAAGTGTAGAGTAGTGTGACTTTCAGCCATGACAGAACGTACTTCAGAGCATAATGACATAGCATAACGTCAATAGTTGTGCATTACACGGTTTAGTTGCCTGCTGGCCCGTTTGTAACACATTCTGTTAGTGCAAATAAGTGGTAATCCAGTAGGCCTAATGGAACTGCATTCGTGAACTATTTATAGTTAACATATTATGTCAACCACAATATCATTACCCTTTGACCATCTTTGTTTTCCATATGCCTATTGTGAACTGCATAATGTTAGCCAACATGTTTTGTAAGCTTATCAGTTTAGCTATAGCTATATAAATGCTTGTAAGCTTGCTCGCACCTGGCAATACCATGGTAGGCCAACTGCTAGGACCATGACTAGTGCAGCCACAATTAATATAACCAACCACCTTTCACTGTAGTGTGGCCATATGTTTGGCTTTGTTAATATTTTGTCAGAGTGCAAGTCTCAACTGATGCCGTAAATTGCAATGTGAAAACTATCATGAATCAAGTAATATGTTGGTAAAGATATGCAAAAATGTATAACAAGTCACAAAGTTATCTCAAAACAATCAGGGTTTCAAATTTCATCACTGATGGCCATAGCTCAAGCAAGTTGAATATCATTGCAACAAAAAGGAAGCAACTTATTTTCTCCAAAAAATTTGTTATTGTAAAAATAAGTAAAATTAATTTAATTTTTAAAATTTACCTCTAATATTAGTTTAGATCTTTTCATGATTTGCTGACGTAAACCTAAAATTAAGGCTGCATGCATGTTTTCTCAAACCAAAGTGTGTTTACCTATAAAAGATAATTTGACTTGTCAATCTATTACCTAGGTCCTAGTACATCAGTGTATATTTATATACCATAGCTCTGACCGCTGGCTGTGCCTTAGTAATAATATACAAACTACAGTTTATTTTTAACCGTTGGTTTATTTAATCAAGATACCTTTGCAAGTAGCAACAGAGTCATAGGCCAATTTTAAAACAAGATGGCAATCCACTGCTAGTGAACACCCTGATGGAATATAACCCACTCATTTTTCTAGCTGTTGTTTATATCATTATAGTATAATCCCTTATGTATTGGCGCTCCTCCAAAGATGATGCATTGGCTTCGTGGTAAACAGCGTCTCCTTTGCACTCATTGGGTATGGGTTCAATCCTTGGAGTTGGCTAAATTTTTTGCAATCTTGCATTCTTGTCAAATACTTCCACTAAATTATTTTTACTAATTTTACACATTGATATGTGTAATAATAGTGATGGGTCAAATATGACTATAGTTGTAGAATTTCTTTCACTTTTTAAATAACACTCAACAGGTGGACAGTGTATATAGTACATACATATTAGTTAGATACTGAACACTGGGCTAAATATAGGGTTTAGTTATTAAGTAAATATTGATAGTTGGTGCAATAATGGAGAAATTAAGTTATGTACATGTTCTTGTGATTACATTTTTATTAACCCGCACCCCACGCTAAAATTTGTTATCCAGATGAAGAAGGTTAAGCTATCAAAGCTTTTAAATTACTGCACAGAAGTGTAAAAATAGCAGCCTATTTCTTCTTGTTATATAGTGAAATGACATTCATTATGTATATAGGCATATATATATATATATATATATATATATATATATATATATATATATATATATATATATATATATATATATATATATATAATTATATATATATATATATATATATATATATATATATATATATATATATATATATATATATATATATATATATATATATATATATATATATATATATATATATATATATATATTTTAATTCTGTTACATCATATTTTAGCTTTAAAACAAGCATGTTATGTCCATTTGTTTATCACACCCCTGCAGTAAATATGTCAAAAATTCCTTACTTTTGCTACCTAAAATTTTTTTTAAAATATAAGCAGCTACATAGAGCATTTTTTCAAGTTAGAAAATATGTATATATATTTTTTAACTACGTTTTAAAAGGAATACAAATATGTAAACCACAAAGCAGTGATTGTCTTCTTTCAATGCCATATTTTTGATGACACCAAGGAAGAAGGTGATAATGCAACTCCTAAGAGCATGTGCACTATGTCGCTCCTCTCATGTCTGAGAGTATACCATTTGTATTAATGTATGAAGTCTTCAACATATATTTCAACTTATTTTTGCAAGTAACTCATGACAGTAAACTATATGCTTGCTTTTCTTCATGTGTGTGTGCGTGTGTGAGTGTGTGTGTAAAAATGTAGCACTCATAATAGTTGCTATTTTATGAACAACTTACTATAGCTACAGTTATATGTAATTGCATAGGAGTGTTGCAAGTGTATATGCTAAAAGATGGTATATAAAACATGTCGACGAATTTGTTGTAGAAAAATTTAAATAATTACTTAGCATTTAGCAATAAAATTGTTCATGTACAAATCAGAAACACCAAGTTGTATGCATATATTTCAAATAGTATGCATGAATTTGCAAAAAAAATTAGAACTTATACTTTCACTATGAGTATATGTTTTATATATGTGCTCATTTTGTATATACTGCACAATATGTTATTTACAATGTTAAACCAAAATAATCAGAACTCAATATAGTGTAATACAGGCACATCTACAATGTTAACAAATATAACATTAAAAACAAGAAACAAAATTGTTGGTACCTTTTACTTAATTTTTTACAAGCAAAAAATTATTCTTGCCGCAAACTAAATTTAAATGCTGAGGTTCGTAAAGTTATATGTTTGTTAAATTATTTTGCATTTGTTTATATTCTACAAATAATTTCTACATCTTTTATATAATTGCGATATTTCTTTTCGTCTACTACATGCAGCTCATTATATGCATATGTAGGCTATATACAATGCAGCATAAAATTTTATAATACTAAGCAAAAAATGCTATGAAAATAAAAACATTTTACAAAATGATATTATATTATGGTAGCAATAAAGTTGTAATAGACTATTATTTAATGAGAAGACAATTATGTCTTTATAATGAATATTGATAAATTTATAATATGAGCTGAAATTGAGTGAGAAGACAATTATGCTTTCAAAATACTTACAAGACTAAATTCTTATCTAATAGCTACAGTAATTAATATCCTTTGTTCAGAACAAAGTCTAAAAGGAGCAGATTTAAATAAAAATTCAGACCTGCATTTGTTAAAACTTTTCAATCAAAATTATTACATTATATTATTCTTTCTCATAACTCCTAGCTTCTAAAACCTTTTGCATGAAAAAATTGATTTAGAATGCAAATTACTGCTAGAAATTGCCGTGTTTTAATGTCAACCCTAACTGTATCCACCACTTGTTTTAGTTGTTACGATCGTTGCCTAACCAATGAAGTTGAACTGGTTGTACCTCCAGCCAATCAATTACTTATTTCAATTGCGCCTCATTAGGCTAGGATCGTTGACGAAATCTATATAATGTAATACAAATCCCATTACCACTGATTGACCCGAAGTTCTCTACGACTTTTATAGTGGTATAGGATAATAGATATACTGCTTTTCACATAGGACCAACATGATATGCTTAGCTATTCCCATTGTTCGCCAAAGTCAAAAGCCTTTTAATGTGGGAACCAAACTATGAGATATGGTACATGCCTTGAGTAAACCAAAAGCATGACTTATAGAAAGACAATCTATATTTCTGTGTGACTCTCTGCCATTCTCTAATCTATTATTCAGAGTTCATCTCTGGAATAGGTTTGATAATTTAATCACATAACACTGAAAAACCAATTTTGGAAAAATTATGACATTTTGGCAGGAAACAATATACCCACAATTGATAAAATTGCCACAATAATATAATTCATAGTCTAAGTCCTGCTAGATATATTATTTTGTTTATTATTGTCAAAATTGTCAAAATTGTCAAAACTAATATTGATGGTAAATGCATTATTTATCATAGTTCCCAACAGATATTGTTATATATAGCTTATCTAATGGCTATATCGAATATTTAGAAATCTAATATTAACATGAATATATACTGTGATTATTTTATCACATTGATGAATCATGACTGCAGATGTACATCTCAGTTTGTTTGTAAAAACATGTTATACTTATCTCTGAACTACATGAACTATAATTTACTGTAACTAAAGTGTATATCAGAGATGTTTATATAGCTGACAATGATAATTTTTGTATCTGAAAAATAATTTTTTTAGTTTTAAAATATTAGGAGTTATTGTCCCAATATGCTTATAGTACACCTCGAACGGGTTTGTAACTGCAATGGTCCTTTGGTTGAGGCAAATAACTAATTAAAAAATATAAACCAATATTTGTTATTATAAAATGATTAATAATCACTGATTATTATATTATATTGATTAGTAAATATATATTTTTATATATTGATTATTATTTAATTATTGGCTACTTCTATTGCCTATATGAGCAACCAGGAACCTATATAAACAGATGCCACAAGAATTCACTCTGCATGACTCATTATTTCTGGTATGATTATTAGGAGTGAGTTGCAGCAGTGGAGAAATTGAGAAAAGCCTGTGTTTTAGATTAAAAACATAGCAAAGTAGCTTATGTTCTCACAATAATTTCAACCTTCGCCCAAAACCAAAATTTAAAAATAAAATTACAAAGCTTGGGCTGTCTTAATTTTCCACAGCTACCCCTAAAGCTCTGAGATGGGGGTGATAGAGTGCAATAGTTTGCAGTTCTTGAGTTTGGAGTTGGGGGGCTCTCATGTGCCAATTTATGACCCCAAATCCAAACCCCAAACTTCAGTACTTATTCACCTGTAACTTGGGGCTGCTTGTAGAACCTCCAAACTACAAGCAATTATCTAGCTGAGAGTTTTTGTAACTCATATGCCTTCTGTTAAGATGACTGTTTGAATATAAATTAGTTATTTTTACTGAAAATGTATACATTTATGTGTCTCTATAGAGCTTTAATATTGGGTACTCATGTGATAATTATTCCATAAGAAACTTTCAACCAAGTAAAATAATGATAACATTTATAACAATTTAACTTGAACTATGTGTGAGTGTGTGAGTGTGTGAGTGTGTGAGTGTGTGAGTGTGTGAGTGTGTGAGTGTGTGAGTGTGTGAGTGTGTGAGTGTGTGAGTGTGTGAGTGTGTGAGTGTGTGAGTGTGTGCGTGTGTGCGTGTGTGCATGTAGCGTTACACGGGTGCATCAGTGAAAGAAGACTGCATCATTAGCATTAGAAGTTATCAGTTATCAGTTAAACAGTACCCATTTTGTTATTATTATATGTGTCAAAAAGTAGGATTATTTCTTAGATCATAATTATTATGTTTCTTGAAGAATGTATATTTAGTATAATTATTATAAATCACTTATATAAAAGAGCAGAAATGGTTTAGAGTCTAGACTCTAGAGTCTAGAGGATACAGCACTGGCTCAGTAAGCATGAAGTCATGGGTTTGATCCCCGCAGTGAAGGCTATTGGTGATGTTAGGAAGAGCATCCAGCGCGATCTGAATAAGTCCTCAGCCAGAATCAACAAAAAACCCGTTCAATCATGGGTTTCTCACAGAGATGGCTAACATACACCCACATGAGCTTTTATTCCATTGTATTTACAATTCCCATGTGACAAATTGATTACATAATGTACATTATGATTTACCATTAGAAAGTTTTTGCTCACTCTAATCATACTGAATAATTGCACTAAATCTTCCTACAGTGACTGTAACTTGTTTTGCAGTATATAAAGCCTGCATCATTCCTACGTTCACGTAGTAACTATAATATTGTGCAAATACATGTTCTATTAACACCGTTACTGGGATGCAATTATGACCCACTGGCAAAGAATGTTGTGCTAGGAACTATGACATATAAGGGTATTTTAATCTTACTAGGTTTGCCTGGAAACTTTCAAGAGGGGTTTATTTCAAACATGAAACAAACCAGTCGCATTTTTATTAGCAGCAGTTATAGCATTGATTTGCTCTTAAAAGCCAGTTGTGATTTTTAATTACTAGAAACTAATAAAAAGATTCTGTAGCAAAAAAAGGGAATGTAGAACCAGAAAACCTTGATTAAACTATTTTGACAAAACTTACCTGTAATATTATCCATACTATCGTTCAAAAGACTGGTCATGTTTACAGTGTTGGCAGGTTAAAGACCTTGTATTCAATTCAGATAATTTTACCTGCAGCCTACAAAACAAGATAAGTATCAGTTCAACAATTGAATAAAAGTTTCAAAGTCACTAAAATAACTCAAAGATTCTTGTGCTAAAATCTTAATACTTATTTATTCTGTTCAATATGTCTTCAATGAAAGATCAAGTTAAAAATATAAGATTAGTTAGTTAGAATTAACATCTAGGAAATTTTCTAACTTTTAATTCTCATTTAAACACTGAAGATAGCTATTCAATAGTATCTGGAATACTTCTGTTTGTTTTATTTATTTATATGAATTATATAAATAGAGCAATAATTGAAAACGTTTCTCGTTTATTTATTTATTTACTTTTCATATTACATAATATATACAAAGATAGAGTAAGATTCTTGATAATATAATTTTTAGTATATAATATAAGCTTAAAGGTGCCAGATATCAAAATATTTCCAAGGAACTTTTTAAACTTTTCAAGCTTTTAAACATTAAATCTAAATAAAACTTAGGAAATATTAATTTGACTAATTCGTCATTACCATTTCAAGTTAACTATAACTGCTACAATTGTTAGTATGACTTATGGTTATTATATAACATATTAAATGATGGAATACAAAATGCAATATTATCATATTACCTTTATCATGTACAGAGTAAAAGTTGAGAAAGATTACGAATATTTTCCAGCAGAAGAGAGCAATAAGCCCTACAATGGCCAAAACGCAAATGAACAATACTTCACAGTACAGATGACCCACAAGATGGAAAACAAGCAAATGATAGAAAACTACGGAGAGCTACTAAGCTAGGTTCCTGTCTAACTGAGAAATACCATATAGACATGGGGGCTACCCTTAGCAGAAATATTATCTTGCGTCTGATTGGTTGATGTCAGGAAGTGACTTCTATGATGACATCGTAATGCTGTTGTGTAAAACTGTTTAGTTCTGATTCATGTCATTCATTTTTTGACAAAAACACATTTTTTTATAGTCTAGCTGTTTATCTTTGGCACTTGGTAAGATAACAGACTATTATAATGTATCATTATATTATTCATATATACAATAAACAGCATATTTAATTATTATTGTTATTATTTTTATATAGCTTGTGTTATATCATTATACACAAAAACTTCCGAAAGTTTACAGTCACCATCTCTGTGAGAAACCCCTGATGGAAAGGTGTTTTAAAAGCAGGCTAAGGGTTAATTAATATGAGGCACAGGAGCAATTATGACTGGATGCTCTTCCTAACATAACCAATGGCCTTTACCAGGGATCGAACCCATGACTTTGTGCTTACTGCGCTATGCACTCTGACCCCTAGACCACGGCTGCTTCCTTATGGAATATCTTTATATATTAATATTAATATATTATCTTTATATATAGCCTATGTTATATCATTATATATGCATATACGATATTATAATATGTAACACCCAAGCAGTATTATAGTAGCCTGTACACTGCATTATGCATAGTTATTGATTTCCAACACAAAATGATTTTATACATTATATTAATATGATGAAAGTATGAATTCTAATTGTATCTTATTTAGTAGAATTCTACTATAATATGTTAATATCATAGAATATACCAAGTTCTTTTAGCTATACTGCAATTTTAATACAGTTTATATAATAGGTACAGACTTATATTATCAAGTGAAAGCTTCGTGTAAAACACCTTTGTGACTGCTCACGCAGGTCATAAATATAGCTGAAGTAAACAATAATTCAACCATAAAACAAAACTCAAACTGAAATCATTCAAAACTAAGTTTTAACCATTTATAGGTGGAAAATGTTTCATGGTCTAAATTTTTCAGTTTTCTTAATAACTTTTGGGTTTGGGCTAAAATCAAAATCACAGTACAACATTGCTCCTTGCATTCTATCCATATAATGCAGTCTGTTCATATATTATATAAACTAAAATTAAAATTCCTTTGCACTAATATTACTACTTTATGTATAATGGAGTTTGACAGCAGTATAAGGTCAGTTAGGACGTGAGATAAAAGGTCAAAGTTCTTTACAAGGTCAACACGATGAAGATTTAGTTGTAGTGAGGTTGCAGTTAGCAACAAAGTGCAGTGTGCATATTTTGAGGTCATTTCATTATCGTGTCTAGCATTTCTACCACTGCTACTGCTTTTCAAAAGTTTCATGTCACATAGCCTGAGTACCATTGCTGCAAATAGTCTGAGGTTTTAGGCATATTGATGTTCATTTTGTGAGATATGAGCACGCAACTAACAAAATAGCATGAACTAATATAGCGTCATCATAGAAACTTACAGCTAATGACTTTTAGCAACTAGTCTTAAGTTTCGAAAGTGAGGAGAACTTCTGCCCATGTATCTTTTAAATTTAATTCGTAAAAATAAAATTAGCTGATGCATTATATTCTAACTAAAAGGACTTTAGAAAAGTTTGGTCAAAAAAGCCTTAGTACCAACAAATCAAAGAAAGTTGCTATACCATAGGAAGAATATAATATATATAATGTAAACAAATTTCCAGTATAAAATTCCAAGCTACAATTAGTGAGGGGTAAAAGCAGCATTATATCATAGCAGTCATCTCACTGAAATAGTATATACAGTGTATTATATTTCAGTGGACATTATACTAGCTATAAATCTACTATTACATTTCTTGAGCCTTACACATGAACCTTATTACAACATAGTCTGATTCTCATAATATTTCACAGCCGTTGACATTTCTAAATGCAATCACATGTTGAATGGATTTCCACATTCGAATACTGCATTGCGTTGGCTGTAATGCTACTGGCACTACATGTATATATCATCACTTCGGCAATAAATAATGATTTTCAAATGTAAAGTGTTCTAGTTGTATTATGTTATGTTTTGCTATGAAATATTATACAATATATGAGTGAAGAGCCTATGATGTATATTATACGTAAAAGTTGGCATCTGGTAAATATTATTCATTAAAACTGATTGACTTTGTTACTAAATGTATTCAGTTAATCGTCAATGTGGTTACCCATTATCCTAGGAATTCACTCTCATATATGGCATAATCCAATCTTTCAAACGTAGGGAATCATGGAATGAAGATTCCAACCATTTTTAACTACAGGAAAAGCTTCTTCAAACCATAAATCTAGCAGAAAAATGCCTATCTTACTCTACGTTTGAAATAGTAGACAATCACTGCTTTTTCAATAGTTCTGGTTGCATGTGGTTTCATTATAGATGCCACTGTTTTCAAACACTGAAGGAATGAAAAATCTATTTGCTTGAATACTGTAGTGACTGTTACCAGATTTTGCTAAGGAGTTGTTTGAGCCATTATTAGATACCCATATAGATGTCACTGACATAGGGTGGGCATGAACTCAACTATAATCAAACTGATAAATCTTTAAACAGAAATGACTCTCAAGTTTCAGTTATATATATCCATCAGCCACACAAGGCATAGTAATTCAGCTCAAAACCTATAAATATAAGCTTTCATTTTTCTTATTAAATTATTTCATTATCTGATTATGTGATACGGATAATCTATATTATTACTTGTAAGCTAGAAGTATTTTAGAATGATACACATCTATTCTCAAATCAAATCATGCCTACAAATCTAGCAATTAATTTTTGTGCTCTAAGTTTTTGTGAATAGGAAATGCTTAATCATCATTTCTATAGCTGGTTACACACTTTGCCACAATTCTACACTCAAAATGGACCGTAAATTGTCACTCGATATACAATAGCCTAAGTCTGAGTTTGAACCCTGAACAATCTTTGACAAGTTATTGTCTAAGAAATGAAAATGACCCAGCAGATTTGCATACCAACACATCCTGTTGATACAGTGACGGAGAGTTTCGGAATTTAGTCTGTGTTCTAGATGAGAAACATGGCAATAGAAGTTATGCTCTCATGGGAGTGTCCTAATTTGTACTTCAAACCATTTAGGTGTAGTAGCGAAAAAGTTTTGTTAGCTTAAATTCTTCAACTTTTTTAATAAATATTGGCCTGAGGCTGAGGTTGAAACTTTTAGGAGAACATAACTTCTTTTGCTGTATCTCCAATGTAAAACTCAGGCTTTTTTAAATTTCTTCATTATTGCATCTACGGATCCCTCAAGTTATTACTCATAAGAAAGATTGAAGGACATCAACTATCAAAATCAAAATAAGTTTCTTTTAAGCAATATTTTCTAGTTGTAAAAAACTGTTAGTCTAAATCAAGTAACACATATTTGATTTAAAAGGAATGCAACACAAAAAGCCCCGTGTTACACAAAACATTTAGATTTGGTTACTCAACTTTACTGAAAAGCTATACACCACTAAAAACTGATTGATATATAATATGCTTCTACAACCACCAATTCTTTACTACAAAGTACTTTGCTGGCAACAAGCAACAAGCTATGTTTACCAATCAATCCTGTGTTGGAGAATATTGTCAAGTATGCATCCGATATTAGCATTACACACTCACCAGTGATAAGAGGGCTACTGCCTATGCTTTCCGGAAGTTTCTCGTTCACAGTTTAAGGCTGTATGACAGTTTGAAAGCCTTTCAACTATTATGAGTTAATGTTCAATAGTGTTAAAAGTTACGCTTAGTTTTGGCCTACATCAGTGTCACAATAATAGGAACCGATTTATCATTATTTATGCACAATGCCTCTTGCTTATCTATTAAATACTAAACTGTCCTTTAACCAGGCATTGCCAAATAATTTCACCGCAATCCATTAGTCACATTGGCGTACACAGTAAAACTAGCAAGGGGGTAATGATCATAAGTTTGGAGTTATTTGACACAAAAGAACAAGGAAGAATTAAATAGCTTAATAAGTTTAAACTTAAGCAATGCTTCAATTAAAATTCAACAATTATTAATTGTAGTAAATTATTGAATAATTGTGCTGTTTAGTTCTAACTCCCCCAGTTCACACTTAGATATTTTATCCGACCCTTTATTTTATCACCATAATTTCTGATTCAAACGATAGCTACTGTAGAAATCTTATGACTAATAATAGCTAATATATAATAATAGCTATCTCATCATAATAAATATAGCCTTATATATCTCACAACAAACTATGCACCAATATCTCTAACACGATTTAATTACATGCCATCTAAATCTCAAACATAAGCCACAAGTCTCAGACAATAAAGTGCTATGCTGACAGCTGTCAAACTTTCATTCTATGAAGTTTTAAGAATGCTGAGTGAACTCTGCCTGTGTTTACACATAACATTATGTTTTGCAACTTGCATTAATATCAAATAACAGTTTTATTTTTTGGCCATGAGTACAAATGATTTGAAATAGATACATATCAGCACACAGATAAGAATACTGCTATTGTGAATAATAGGAATTGTTTGTCTATGAATTGAATGAGTGGCTTCATCAACATTTTACCCAACACAAGCAGTTAAAGACCTGAACTAACAGAGAACTTAAAATTTTTAAGGAATTGTTATAAAATACAAATAAAGAGAGGTCAAAGTTTGAAATCATAGCTCTGAAGCCAGACATTGTGTTAACATGCTTCGAATGGATCATACCAAGGAATTCTTATATAATATATATACAGCTGGATTTGCTGTTGCTGCTGCGTTTTTATTCCATTTATACTGCTTCATGCATCTAATAACACATCCATTGCAACTTATTAGATTCCCTGCTATAATCTGTTCCCATAGAAACATCACTCAGAATTTGACAGAAGTCCATCAACATGTTGATGAGTGTCATATTGTTGAACAATACTCTTGTTGAATGAACTCATCGCTATCAAACATGTCATAAACTTCCTGTTTATTATGAGACTCGGTTTGACCCAGATTCACAGCTTATAAAGTTTCGGAACATTGATAGATTTCACTATGACATAGGAAAGTTTAAAAGATTGGTAATTTGAGATTTAGTTCTTTATTATGTATAGGTATACACTAAAATATGCTGAACCAATGTTTTAAAATGAAAATATATTAACATATTTATATGTCATGGCTGGAGCCTTAGTTGATCTATAAATAATTGTTTTATCAAGGAGAATGTAGTGTTCTGTAAGTAACTGTATGCTATATACAGCAGCAGCTTGTACTGTTATGTATCTAAAAACAATATTATATTGTCTATACTTTGCAAGTTCACAACATATAATTGTGTAAGTGAATTTTATAAACATTTCGCCATTACTTTTACTTCATTTATAATTTTTGAGAAAGTATGTATTAACTATAACTATTATAATTGTTACCCAACCATTGTAAGAAATTAGGTCCTCTCACCATAGGCCACACAGTTTAGATGAAAATTTGCAACTACTAGTTCGTATTATAATAAGACAGCAATATATTATTCCTAAAAGCTAGTCAAACTATTATAAGTAAGGATGAACATTATTGGAATGACTTAAGATAGAGAACACAACTACTTTTGTCAAAATTCAATTTGTGGAAACTATATAATAGTGTTGTCACACCAAGATCTTAGGTTTTGGTAATTTTTTTCTAATTTAACAGAATTTAAATATAAGTGAGTTTTCATTTTTAAAACATTTTCAAACGGATTTTTGCAGAGTAAAGCAATGAGTCTATAACTTAGACATAACTACTGCAAGCTTTGACATAGAGTGGCAAGCATGGAGGTACCCAAGTGTTGCTTAGCATGTAGCGTGCTGTGAATAGTAAATAACCCATTGAAATTATGTAGGAACTAAGCTAATTGCATTTCCTGTATATTAACTTACAAGCATGACACAGCCAACTTATTGGCATGTAGTAAGAGTTGTCTGTTCTACAGAAATGCTAATGAAAAAATAATGTATTCGAAGAGGAATTCTGCTTGGCAAGCATGTACTTATTCATGTGAAGGGTAGACAACTCAAAAAACTAACAAGAAGCTATTCCTGCCATTTATTATATAATTATATTAGGCGATGGTTACTTTGCATACAGTTATTACCTCTACTATATATATTTCATTAAATAGGTTACTGCTACAGGTAACTTTTTTAAAAAATAGTCAATAGATTTTAGCATAACATATACAATACAAAGTTTATACAATACAAAGTTTATACAATAAAAAGTTTATTTGCTTCAAGTACTAGTAATTTATACAATACTCAATAAGAAAATATATAAACAATTATGTACAATTAAATCAGTTTTTCACCGCACATTACCCGAAACATTTCTGTAGAGGAGAAGTTCCAGGTAAATTTTAAAGCCTGTGAGGCAGAGTGAAATTAGTGTTTGTGGGTTGTTCGACTACATCGGGGTTATACCCAATCCTCTCGTTAATTTCAGCTGTTCTGGCAGCCTTGGATTTCTCAGTAGGCAGGACAGAAGGTGGGGAGGATGACTTTTTTTCTAATTCGCGCTCTTTTTTACGTTCTTCCCACTCAGCCACGTCCTACAAATACAAATAGAATATAAAGATAGCTAGGAGTTGTCTTTCCTCAAAAACTTAAAGGGTTTTTCATCGTCTGCCTTTGAATATCAACAAAAAGATTGAGACTCACACGCCAATTAGACAAACAAATTTATCTCAGATCATTACCAGTGTTATGAGATAGAAGATAGCCAAAATGCTGCAAGTCATGGTGAAACCAAATGAAATTTTTCTCAACTGAAAAATTTAGGAACTCGAAATATAACAGCTGCTAGAAAACATGCCGACAAACTTTGCTCAATTTCTCAGTGGCAATATTACATGTTATAAAAACCTTAAACTAATGAAAAAGCTGTCAGTAATAAAGGATATATTTGATAATTGAAAGGCATTTAAATGAACAATATTAGAATATTATTGCTGTAAGAAATCAATGCTCAATGTCCACAGTAGTAAAAATGCTATAATAATGTCAAATTTAACAATACATATGACAATGAGGCATTAACACTGCAACTACAGTTGGAATTCAAGCATTGTGTTAGCAGCAAAAGATAACTCTAACAATACTGAACTCAAAAAACTGGCTTCTAGAAGTTTCCTGAACATTACAAATATTACCTGTGCCCTGAGCTCAATACGTTGCGGGGGTCTCCTCAACATAGCAACTCTGCAGATAAGATAACTTCCTTCTGAGAACCTCTGCTCAGTGTAATTGATGATTAGGATAAATAAACTAAAAAAAATTCAAGTTGAGTGAAATTGAATTCAAGAAGTGAACTTCTAGTTTCATGTTGCAAGCAGCTAGTAAAAAACAGCATTTACAAAACATGTCTAGTTGATAGCAAAGATTATATTATAAAAAATAAGTGAAAGCGTTTAGAACTGTTTTAGACTTCATTTATTAATAGTTTAAATTAGTTTGAAATAAAAAACAACCTCTTATAATGAAACAACATTATTTTGAAGTCAATAAAGTTCAGGCAAATGACTGACAGAAGTTTTAATAGCTTTTTTTATCTAGAATAAACTGCTAGTAATGGTGCTCCGATGATGACAACGCTTTTTAAAATTGACTAAACTACAATAATTATATGTTTCACAATAAATGCTTTTAGCTGCCTTTGCAATACCAACAAAAATAATTTAGCAAATAAAAAAGTGAAGAGCTGTATTATTTACCACAAACCGCAATAAAATTTACAATCTAAAATTATATAAAAAATATATATTTACACTAATCACTAATAAAATAAAACAGCAGCGTGACAACAACACTGGTTTAGAGTGCATCGCCTGAGTTGGCTATATTTTCTATATAATATAGGCTATGCCTATACAAAGTTATGTATTACTGAGCAATTTGAGCAAATATATACGTATAAATCAAATTAAAAATATTAGCAACAATTATTATTATTAAGTGAAAATTAAACTAAAAGTATAACAGGTAAAGGAA
This sequence comes from Bugula neritina, assembly GCA_964035545.1. Taxonomy (NCBI): domain Eukaryota; kingdom Metazoa; phylum Bryozoa; class Gymnolaemata; order Cheilostomatida; family Bugulidae; genus Bugula; species Bugula neritina. The sequence continues at coordinate 8,957,938 of OZ037772.1, read as the reverse complement.
TGGATAGTGATGAGATAAATTGGAGAAAAATTACTACATCTGTCTAAAAACATAAACAGATTTTGATCTCAAATTGAAATGTACAAAGATGGAGTTTAATTGATTTCAAGAATCAAGCCACAATTGCATTACAAGTACAACGTCAACTGTCATACCTTATATGTCTATGTGCTGTTAGTGTTAGTGTTTTAAGTCAGTCATATTCATTAGCTACTAGTACTACCAGTATCTCGATGACTACGAGTATGCCGATAGTAATAGACTTCGAGAAGTAGGTTAGTAGTAGTAGTAGTAGTAGAACAAAGTGAAAGTGAAAGTCAAATGCTGAGCCGAAGCAGTAAAATAATACTAATAGTAATACTAATAGTAATACTAATACTAATAGTAATACTAATACTAATAGTAATACTAAGTCTAATACTAATACTAATAGTAATAGTAATAGTAATAGCCACACCATGACCTCTTTTAAACACAAGAAATAAATAGTATAATAAAAAAATATTATAACATTTGTATTAGTGATTGATATATAACGTTTTTGTTATTATAAAACTAAATCTAATAATAATTTAGTTACTAAATTCAAATTGGTAAATTCCTGTACATATTGAAACTAGATCTCTTGACTTAGCTAATATACCCAATCATAATACGTTTCTATTGGGGGATACACACGACTTTTACTTTCTTCTGTGCTGAAGGTCGCACATAGATGCTCTGATTTGTTGAAAGAAAACCTAGTTTCCTAAAAGTAGTTAGAATAATTTGTTCGTATTTATTGGAAAAAGCTTGTAATAAAATAAGTTTAGGTTTTAGATATATCTTTTGCGACAACACAATCCCACAAACGTTGTTTATAATATTAATTTGGTAGGAGCTCCCAGTTCAAAACGCTTTTGGGCACAACAAAGTACAAAACCTGAAAACAAGCCTTGTGTAGAAGCGCTGTGACTGTATTTTCGATTCAAAAAGACACATTTAGTAGAAGCACTTGACTAATCAGCAGTAATAACCTGTTTACTGATACTGATACCCAGTCTGTACTGTTAGTGTTGGTGCTACGCCTACGGCTACTGCTAGTTACACTTACACTTACTCGTAGTCTTACGTCGTACACTGACGGTTAGACTTAGTCAGTCCTTTTCTCGGCTATTGATGCTTCAATACCAGTACGGTACTGAGTACCACATTTAGATTTAGCCTTACTCAGTATTAAAGTCAAATAAAGTCAAAAAGTAAATTGTCATTATGAATTCAAGCAGGTCTACAAATTCAAAGTCACAAATCGTAACTTATACTTATAGGCAGCTAATAATAATTTGGCTCTTCTAGTTGCAAGTGTGAGAATAGCTATCAGACACTGAGTAAGAGCATGAAACATTTGCATAGCTTATCCTGGCAGCTGGTTTACTTTACTGCAAATGTCGCAGTGGTTTTTGGTCAGGGTAGTGATAAAGCAGCATCAACATGTGAGAGTGAAAACTCCTTCGGTGTTCTGATGTTCAAGGCATGTTTCACCGAAGCCCAACAGTTACTGCGAATTGAAAACCTGCTCAAAGATATTACAGTAATGCCAAGAAATAGTACATGTGGCAATCCTCCCTCTAACTATTGCCGGCTGGTAATCTTTCACACTACTTATTTAACTTTGTAGACCATTGTTTACATAATTTTTTTCTTGATTTGTTCACATTAATGTTTCGTAATGATATTGTCAATGTTAATATCAATGTATACTCAAGGTGACCTAGTCAAAAACTATGTGTCCAGTTATTTCAGTCTCATATTCATTTTTAATAAATTTAAGATTTTTATTTTTGTATTAATAACTTAAATTTAGCTACGACCTTTATTCCATATCAACTGTATATAAACTGAATTACTATTTTATTTATTTAATTTATAAACACTTTTCTATAAACTAATCTTGATTCAGGAAGATGACTCAGAGGATTGTGATCAGTTATGTGATGTGACAACTCCTCTTGTTTCACACCCGGTCACAATGGCTGTGGATGCATTGATGTCTACGTGGTGGCAGAGTGTTTCCTGGCTGTCATATCCTATACCTTTAGAGATCACTTTCACTTTATCATTCAATAAACTCTACAGACTTACAGACGACCTTGTTTTAACCTTTCATTCCGGTTAGTTGATTTCCATAGCCATGCTTACAAAACTTACAGTAAACTATACAACATGTAATGTTTTGTTTATCTCAAGTGAATGATTTTTGTAATTTGTATTCTGTATCAAAAATGTATTCTAATTGATTTTTATTTTTTTTTTAATTTGCTAAATTATTGAATAACTGGTGACCATCTTTAGTAGCATGTGACTCAGTTTAGCTGTACCTTCTCTAAATTATGACTAAATTATAATTATCATAAGATGGTAGCATAGCCTAAAAATGGCTTCTTCATTGCTTACAGCTCGGCCAAGGTCAATGGTAATTGAGAGGTCAATAGATAATGGTGTAACATGGGAAACATGGCAGTATTACTCCAAGGACTGTCTAACATTCTTCAATATTTCCTCCTCATCGTCTCTTGGTGATGAATCTCAGGCTATCATTTGTTCTCAGTCTTACTCAGATACACTGCCATACTCCGGAGGAAATGTTGTGTTTGATGTACTAAGCAGGTACTAATTAAGTATAACTGTAGTTTTGTGATTTTCTGCAGTTGAGGGATTGAATTGTAGCTCTGTGGTTTACTGTAGTTGTGTAGTTTACTGTAGTTCTGTGTTTTACTGTAGTTGTGTAGTTTACTGTAGCTCTGTGGTTTACTGTAGTTCTGTGGTTTACTGTAGTTCTGTGGTTTACTGTAGCTGTGTAGTTTAATGTAGCTGTGTAATTCAGATGTAGTTACTGTTACCCCAAGCAGTGAAGTTTATCGTTCACATTTTAGTCAGCATTGTAATTTTTGGCCAATTTTATTGTAATGTAAAATTATCCTTCCATCAGTGTTCATTTTGATGTGTTTCCTAAACTTTTGGTTTCCATCTTGCTGAAAAGCCTCATCTATAGCTCAAGCTTTTCTCAATTACTTCAAAGTGAGCTAAGTTAATCATAACTTCAGTGCTGTTCACAAAAATACATTTTTCACAAATAAAATAATATATAATTGCTCTCTGTAACAGTTCAATTTTTTTTAGAAAGTTTTTAAGGGATTTATATCGGAATTGCGAAACGTTCAGTTGAAGTAATTTATCGAATGCTAGTCATTAATTACCTTGACTTTAGTATTTTTCTCTTAGTACCTGTATTTCTGGTTTCAGATATCAAATTTACTTGGGAGCAGAGTTTAATGACATAGCATCTCTATACCAGTCTTATAATAGCACTAACTGGCAAAGATTTCTACAGTTTACTGATATTAGATTGAATCTACTGTATCCTGCAACAGATGGCGAAGAGCTCAATGCTGGAATAAATTTGCTGAAATATTACTACGCCATTTCTAATATTGACATAACTGCAGTGTAAGTATTGCTACGCTGTTTTAAATGTGCAGATGGAGTTTATATGCAGTGTAAAAATGCTCTGTCGTCATAGGTTGTTAAAAACTATATACTTTTAGTATGGACATTTTAAATGTGTTACCAAAATTTTTGTCTCGCATGTTCAGGAACTAAATTCAGGGTTAGACTGAGTATAATAAGATTTATTATTGGATTTTAGTTTTAATGACAATTTAACACATTTGTGTGAGCTAAGGCTTTTTGTTTTCTATTAATAATCTAACTGTAGCAACTGAGTTTATTTGAAATAATGAAAGGAGAAATTCTTCATATGACTTTGTATTACTGCTCTAACTTGTGATGATATTGATTACCAAATTTTTTATGATGAAAATTTGTGATCTTATTTTAGATTAGTTTTCCTGTGAATTGTGTTCACTATCAAGTGTATTCGACGTAACCATATCTATAGTAAAAGTATCTCTATTGAACATTATCCATAGTAGCAGTATCCATAGTGACAGTATCCATAGTAACAGTATCCATGGTAACGGTATCCTTAGTAACGGTATCCTTAGTAACAATATCCATAGTAACAGTATCCATATAGTGACAGTATCCATAGTAGCAGTATCCTTAGTAACAATATCCATAGTAACAGTATCCATAGTAACAGTATCCATAGTAACAGTGTATTACACGTTGTAGATGCTCTTGTAATCTCCATGCCAGCTCATGTCACGTAGAGGGCAGAAAAACCCTGTGTGAGTGTCGGCACAATACTGCTGGGATCAACTGCGAACAGTGCCTACCTCTATACAACAACAGAGAGTGGAGACCTGGCTATTATCTGCCTGTAGGTCAAGGTGAAGCCAACGAATGTCAAGGTCAGTTCTGCTCATAAGTAGTTTTCTCATATTATTGAAATGATGTACTTAATTTTAAACTATTTGCTTTTTGTTTACTAAGTCTACTTTCATACCTGAGCTTGGATTGTTATATGATTAGCAAAGGCAGGTTGATTTATATATATTTTTGAAAAAAACATTGTATTTTACATGAGGAGATAATTTAAACTCATGCAATTTAAAAGATAGATTTGACAGTGGTTACAAAGCATATGCTACCACAGGTAAAATAGGCTATTTATACAGGGAAATTATGTAAGGTGAACCATCAAATGCATATTGCAAAATGTGGGAAAGTTTCACTTCTTGCAGTTTCACTAACCAAGCCATGTCATACTCTCAGCTGATGACACTTGCTACAACTTGTCATGGCTTGTCATACTCTCAGCTGAAGATACTTGTCATCACTTGTCGTATTCATTATTATATTATGTTACTTTGTAGAATGTGAATGTAACAATCACGCTGATGCATGTATATACAACAAAACTCTGGGACATGGGATGTGTCTTGATTGCAGAGACAATACGATTGGTCCATTCTGTAACACGTGTGCCGATGGTTTCTACAGCAACTCAACCCTTCCTCTCAATTCTACAGACATATGTATAGGTATTCCACATCAGACCTATTTAACCACACGGAACTTAACTGTTCAAGTTTCACATAGCATTTACCTCAATTTCACTTGCATGTGCTTGAGGTACAAATGAAAGACTTACAGTTGTTGGTTGTTTCTCACTGATTCCCATTGTTTCTTACTGTTTCTCAACAATTCTCACTGTCTCTCATTGTTTCTCGCTAATTCTCACTGTTTCTCACTATTTCTCATTGTTTCTCACTGTTTCTCACTAATTATCACTGTTTCTCAACAATTCTCACGGTCTCTCATTGTTTCTCGCTATTTCTCACTGCTAGTTGCTCATTGTGTTGCTTGAATATCTCAATTTATTTCTTTCTATATAATTCAGAATGCTTGTGTGACACCAGTGGCACAATAGATGGTGACATAAAGTGTGATGAAAAAGGAGTGTGTGCCTGTAAAGACAATGTTATAGGAGATAAGTGTGACACATGTGCGCCACATTATTACGGACTGAACACCTATGGTGAATGTTTACGTAAGTACTGAAATCACACTTTGAATGATAGCTGAATTTAGGCTTTATGCCTTGTTGAGAAAATTTGATAAATTGATGCATTTGACACAAGATATCGCTGGAAAAGTAGTGATGGAATTACTTTTGAATTTGCAGCTTGCAAGTGCTCCGAGTTTGGGACTATATCTGGTAGTGTATGTGACGATGATATGGGTCAATGTCATTGTAAGGTCACCACATCTGGACGTACTTGCTCGCAGTGCATCGGAAGTTATTACAGCTTTCCCAGTGCATGGGATGAGGTTAGTTGATTTCATAGTAATCTTGTTTCCTACTTCTGGCTAAAACTAACACTAACTTTACCTAATATTCCTTGCTTGTATATAGTACAGCTGCTGCTAATACTACTGCTACTGCTTGCTGCTACTACTACTACTGCTACTGCTGCTGCTACTACTACTACTACTATTACTATTGCTACTGCTGCTGCTACTGAAATTAACAATGTAGCAATTGCCACTAATGTTTCTACTCCAGGAGTGTTTGGCCTGTAACTGTGTTCTTGGTTCATCTACTAACTCTAACTGCACAGAGATCACGGGACAGTGTGATTGTTTACCTAACATTGAGGGTAGAACTTGCTCTCTAGTCAAGTCTGGTTTCTATCTTCCCTCCCCATTGATAGGTACCTTTCAGCTTCTACGTGCATGTCAACTTACTCAGCTCTCCTTCTCTCAGATTTCTTAGATTGAAAAATCAATTTCGTATTTGTTGTTTATTAAACAGTTTATTTATTTGCTGGTGAAAATGAACAAGTTTACAAACCATCCGCATTATCAAAATGAGAGTTGTAAACTTCCAGCAGTGAACCCGGTAATCCACTATTAGGGTGTAGTGTTTTGGTTGGCTCGGTTTTTTAATTTTGTAATGAATTTTTGAAGGACTTGCTTGACTACCCAAAATTGTTGTGATACAAACTAATGTTAGAACTAATGCTATTCAACAAGCTCTGCATTTCTATGCTCACATCATTTTAACTACTACTTTGCTCTAATATATTGCAGACTGGCATTTCCGCTTTATCTATATTCGCTCATATTTTTCAGAGTTTGGATTTAACTCGACTGATTGCTCAGTGGTTTATGAATCTACAGAGCAGTCATCACAGTGGTTATCTACAGTACGGCAGCAGCAGGTGTTACCTGTAGCTTGTGGCAGCGGAAGTCATGTGATCTACAGCGTTTCTGTTGACTTCTCACAGATCCACAACCTATTCAGGTATGTTTAGAGCTCAGATAACTCCTCACTGAGTTTCTACATGTGAAAGCAGATACTCTTTGTTGTTATTTGAATTTAAGACAAAGTTCAGTGGGGTCTATGAGCCCCACAATGTCGAATTCCCACTCTGTCTTCTTCAGTAAAACCAATAGAGGATAACTTTTAATTATATATTGTTTTAACTTGAATAAAATGCCTGAAATTAGGCATCATTTATTATATAAGGATATCACGTAGCATTAACTCATTATTTCTCTTGCAGGAAATACGTGTTGGGCATTCGATACAAAAGTCCTTCACCTTCTACATTGGGCCTCGCGATGTCTGCCGAATCTGGTTGTTCATACGTACAGGAAGTGAATCTCAATCTCACTTTACCAGGTATCGGCCTTGTTATTAGAATCATGCTAAAACTATTTTATTGCTTTAAACTATAGCGCAAAACTGTATCATAATACGATATCATGAGGACGTGGTGATGATTTTCATAAAAATTTGCATACTATTGCATTGATATTTATTTGTGGGGATTGTATATATTTTAGTCTAAAACATAAACAAGATATTTCAAAATAAATGGAATATTGTTCTATGAATTGTGATTGAATTTCATTCCCATGAAAGTTTAGATTATGTTTTATCAAATTTCAACAAATTTGTTTTAAAATTATAATATTTTTTATTGTAACTATTTTGTTTATGTGATGGTTAGCATTTAAATTACTATGGTATTTACTCTAAGATTGTTACTTGCTTGTTTTAGCATCCCAGAACTTTAGCTTACATTTCTCAGAGCACCTGCTGGAGTTGACAACCAACTGTCAGTATGACATCACTGTTGTGACACATGCCATCAATGAATCCATTACTCTGCACACATTAGTGCTAGCAGCTGATTGGTCTCAGTTTTCTGTGTATAATAAGATAGGCGGGGCTAATGAGACTGAGCTGTGTTATGATTGGTTGCTCAGTGAAAGGAGTGATTCAAGATGCAAACTGCTGGTTCACTCAAGCATGTCTGAATTGTATGGTGGGGCCAGAGGTAATGGTTTCTTCTCGAACAATTTGTCAAATTTTAGTGTTTACCATGTGATATTCTGTCTTGAACTACATTTGAACTTGTATAACAATCGTGCAACTCTACTAACGATAGAAGACATAAGCCACAATTGGCTTATTTAAAGTGCATTTTACTATATTTTACTTCTATTACTTTGGATTTAATCTCCTAAATTCATCTCTGCCAATTTATTACATCATAAGCTCATATTTTCAGCACTCCATTTGAATAACAGACAAGAAACCTGCTAATATCTGTCAAAACCATTACTATCTATATGTTATTCTGCCATGTTGTAGAGTGTCATTGTGACATTATTGGCACTGTGCCAAACACCTCTTGTGACATGTATGGCGGACAGTGCATGTGTCAGCCAGGTGTCACAGGGAGGTCATGTGACCAGTGTAAGACCGGGTACTATGGCCTCAGTGCTTCAGGCTGTACAAGTGAGTTGATAAGTCTTATACATAGTGGTAGTTGTTGGTTATATAATATAGTATAATATAGATTATATAAAATGATATTTGTATAATGTAATATAATATAAAAACTCAAGCCAGTTTATAGCCACTATCCTTGTGAGACAACCCTGATTGAAGGGATTTTTTTTAAGTTGGCTAAGGACTTATTCAGATGAGGCACATGAACAATTATGACTAGATGCTCTTCCTGACATCACCAATGGCCTTTGTCGGGTTTAAACCCATGACTTCGTGTTTAGTAGGCAGTGCTTAAACCACAGCTGCTCAAATAATATAGTATAATATAATATAATATAATGTAGTATAATTTAGTATAATAGATAATCCGCTTGATAAGTATAAAGTATGTATTTTGGTACCTTTTGTTGATGGCCCTAACTTTGCTCAGGAATATTCTAGGAACTCAGGCAATCACATGTTTATATAATAAATTTGACGTCTGCTTCACCTCTTCAATCTGTTCTTCTGCAGAGTGTTACTGCGATGTGATTGGCTCATCCCATTCCGTCTGCAACTCGGTTACTGGGCAGTGCGTCTGCAGGCAGTTGGTAGCTGCTTACGGTGACCTTGACACTTACGGTTTGCCACACCTTAGCCTTAGGTTTGTTATGTAACTGAGTAGGTTGTTGTATCCTCTTGCAATTTATAGTTTAGTTTTTGACATCACTTTGTGAAGATTATAAAAATTCTAATGTAAATCAATCTTTGTTTATCAAATACCGTTATGTTAATTGTTTTTGTAAATTATTATGTTGTATATTTTAGTGTATGCTATTCACATTATGATAATCATGTGGGTCATTTTGCTTTATTTACTAAAGTAAGCTGATCTATATAAGTTTTATTATACTGCTTTTATCAATTATACTATAACGTATAACACAGCATTTAACACCTTGTAGATGTGAATTGTGTCAATTTGGGAGTTATCTACTCACCTCAGGGGAATGCGCTAGTTGCAATTGTAACACTACAGGAAGTATAATGAAGCAGTGTATTCACAGCACTGGAGAGTGTCAGTGTAAGGATGGAGTGGGCGGACCTGAATGTAACCAATGTCTTCCAGGGTTTTATCAATTCAGCCAATCAGGCTGCAGGTATGTTTATGTATGCCCATTTTTTCCTTTACTTTTCTTCTATAATTGGCAAATTTACTTCTGGATAGCATGTGTGCTGCAATGTATAAGTACAGTTATTATGTTTATTACTTGAAAAAGTTTATGAGAGTTTTAGCTAATTGTATCTCAAATTTGTTCAAATGCGACATTATTTGTTTGGTTCTTACATTATTCTAATGTCCAAGATTATGTTATATGCATGTATATGTACTCAACATATATTACAATAAAAATTTAGAATATATCATTTTTTATATTTGTAGACCGTGTGAGTGCGATAGCCGCGGTTCTACTTCCGAAATATGTGATGTGTGGACTGGGCAATGCCCCTGTAAAGGTATTAGTCACATTAAAAGACTCATTTTACCCTTTGCTGACGTTATCTATAAAAAAAAACTCATGTGGGTTTATAGTCAGTAGCTAATATGTATTGCCTTACTTTATTTTGGTGGTAATTTTGTTCAAAATATATGTTGGCTATTGGACTGGGGGGGGGGGGCGCGGAGGTTTTCAGTCTCGTAGAAAAGAGGGGTCGCTCGGCCCCCACCACAAGGGCCCACTTTTTCTTATCTACTTGTACAATCATCCTACCTAGCTACTGGTCAAATACATAGCCATATATTGAAGGCTGTGTTAATTTGTTGATGGACTCATCTAGCTAGTTATAAGTCTACCTCGATAATATACCCGTATTTAGTCACCGGTATTTAGTCAGCCGTATTTAGTCAGTTGTGTACAGAATTGGTTTGATGTTTGGACATTCAATTTTTAAAGTTTATATAGTTTCAGATTTTCATTAATTCTTTTAATTTTTATTTTCCATGTCTTTGATTTTGAAACTTTGATGAAAGAAACCGTCAATAACAATACTTTATTTCTGTAGCTTCTTTTTGCGTATTCGAGTTGACTTATAAATTTCCTGTGTCATGAAGTAAGGTTATCTGTTCTGTGATTACAGGAAATACTAAAGGTCGTGTGTGCAGTGAATGTGTAACTGATACGTTTGGCCTCTCTCTTGGAAACAGCGCAGGTTGCACACCTTGTTACTGTTCCACCCATTCAAGTGGACAATGTCTACCTGCAGCCGGTTTCTCTCAGACTAAGTAATTTAATAGATTTATTTGATTTATTAGATGCTTATTTTTTGAATTGTCGATACAAATTCTTAAACAAAGCAACTAATTATAAAATGTCTTAATGAAAATAGAAAATAATTTTTTATTGAACTAAATTAGTGTTTTTTGTTATAATAGTTTATTTTATTATATTAGTGCAATTAATTGCTTTTGTCAAATTGGCTGGAGTGATAAACTCAGTCAAATTTTATTCTGTCAGAATTATGACAATAAGTCAAGAGAAATGCTGGAATACAATTTTTTTGTGAAGTCATGTTTTGTAATGTTTTCTTAATTATCTACTACTAAAACATTTTTTAATTTTTTTATCTTTTTAAATATATGCTTAAATCCTGCGTCAGATTATCATCAGATTTTCAACTTTTACTTTTCCTTTTGTTCTAGATTATTCTTCGCAGACGTGACTGATATAAGAGGTGGCTGGGAGTTTGTCTCACTGCTTCCATCATATGGTCATGTGATCACTGCATACGTCACACCAACCAATAGGAGTATTGAGTTAGCAGACAGCATTCTTTCTATAGGTAAGTTACATATGTGCTGTTTCAGGTCAAACTACTTACAATGAACTCGCAGGCATGACTTTATTTCAAACTGAGTCAGTCACAGGCCAGTCTGTGTTTTTATGATCTTTTTATATTAATGGCAAATATTATTTTGATGTTGAGAGCATTGCAACAGTTGAAGATTTTTCTTTTTGGCTTATTTAAACTCTATGATCAACAAGTTGACTTTTCTTGATATGACCATAGCTACTAAGTTTTAACATTAGGGCTCTTTCCCTTCACAATTGATCTCTATTTGTAGAATCTACTACTGAGACTGGGGAGGTCATTGAACTCCAATATTTAGCTCATCAATCAGTGCCAATAGGTAGTGGAGCCAAAACAATGATGTCTTTAAGTGAAAGTAATTGGATATTGAAATCTTCTGGACGCTCTCCAAGTAGAGATCAATTTATGCGTAAGTTGTCTTCTCATGCCTATAATCAGGTTTCACTCACAATAAAAGTATTCCAAAAGACACAGAAATATCACAATACTATATAATAAAATGACTCCAAAGAGCTCTAAAAGTTGTAGCATTTATTATCAAAGACTTACAGCTTTTTGTTGGATGCAGTGCAATCTGTAGTATATTGATTTGATTTAGATTTAAATTATATCTATCTGATAAACTATTGCTGATTTTCACTGAAGTTGATTTATATTAGTGAAAAAGAGTTTTGTACTTGAGAAATAGAAAAAATAGCGAATTGTAAGGCTTACAATGTATACTTGATAAAATATCTAATCAACACCTTCTTGATGCCATGTATTGGCACTCAAGTGTGTCACTTAGATCTCAAGGAGCGAATGTTACTGTTTGAAATAATAACTTGGTTCAATGGCTGAATTTTGATAGTGTGATCTAGAATAATGAAAGTGGGGCTGGTTAACCACACAACCCAATACAATCCATGCCAATATTTCAATATATTAGACCCTATGGCTATAGCCTGTACTTTATGGTTGACATTGGTACCTTTATACAATTTATAATTTTCGCAATGCTTCTCTAGATATTTGATAATAATGTCACAGATCATCAAATTTTGGTGTGCTGTGGAGTTTTTTTTCTTATTTTGGAAAATAATTTTTGTATTTACATTGTATTTTAAAATGAATATATTTTATTAAGTTGAGTGAATGGAGTTGCTGTGTGTTGTATGCAAAAAACAATAGAAAATTATAAACTAACCTTTTATCTAGTTGTCTGCTCTTTACTCTCTACAATTTCTGCTAATATTTCAACTTGCAGATATGCTTCAGAGAAACCCTGTCATCAGGTTTCGTGATGATTTGCAATACACTGCTGTCTCGGTAACTATAGCAACAGAAAAGGATTATATAACATCACAGACAGAGCCTCATTCTGGAGTAGAGAATTGCACGTGCTTGCCTGACTCTAATACCCGGGGTGCGTGTTCTCTCTACCCATTTCATTCAGATGTTTATCTCAACTTTTTATTTTTAGAATTTTTAGAACTTTCTATTTTTCGTGAGAAATTAGTTTGTACTAAAAAATTATTTCTTAGAATAATCAATTTTTGAGCGTAATTTACTAGGCCTTATGCTTTTAGAACCTTCCCGCTCTTAGTTTTAATCTTCAGAATTAAGTGTTTCTTTTTTGCATAAACCAAGTGTTCTTGTGGCTACACGTTTCCTAACTGCAGAGGTTGAAGGTTAATTTGTTCTCCTTATAAAGGCATTGCTCATTAATTTTTGATTTGGTTATTTTTTTGTCATTGAATAAAATGTCAAAACAATTGTTTCTGGCTTCCATCCAGGTTTGTCATGTGACCAGTGTAAAGATGGGTTCAGGAGACAAAATGTTGGCCTTGGCTCTCACAGTGTCTGTGTTCCATGTAACTGCTCTGATCGCACTGATGGTCCCCCACTATGCCACCCCAACACAGGTTATTTCTTTACAAACTTCTCTGCTGGTTTACAATTGATGCATTTGAATAATACTTTTCGTGAAACGTAGGCACAAGCTTGCTTTACTTCTGAATTTTCTCTTAAGACACATAGCTTTGGGCTTTTTATTGTTATTACAATAACTATTACTATAGTACCTGTCATTACCTCTCAGTATCTGTCATTTAATGTATGGGATTACCATAGTACCTGTCAGCCTGTCACTTTATATATGGGATTGCCATAGTACATGCCAGTACTTGTCACCTCATGTTCTTATCAACAGGTGTCTGTGAAAACTGCCGTGTAGGTACCACAGGTGATTTCTGTGAGTCATGTGATCATCATGTGACAGGAAGTAGCTGTTCATTGTGTCAAGATGGCTACTGGGGTCTACAGGTGTTAGGAGAATGTGTCGGTAGGTTGTTAGTCTGCTTGAATAGTTGAACAAAATGAAAGTGTTTGTAAAACAGTTTTTATACAGATATGCTGTGTTATAAAGAAGTTTGAATTTAGAGAAATATTTTCTAATCATCTTGAAAAAAATTCAAATATAGCTTACAAGTATTTAACTTCTCGTACACTGATAATTTTAATTCCAAGTAAAGTTCTAGCCACAGCAATTTTAATACTACATAGTGATGTATATAGAAACAACTTGTCACATACTTGTTACAGAGTGTCACTGTGATGTCACCGGTTCTGTAAATAGCACCTGCGATCAGTTGACAGGACAGTGTCACTGTAAAGAGAATGTGGAAGGAGTTAAGTGTGACACATGTCAGCTGAATCATCACACTCTCTCCTCTGTAGGATGCAGCTGTGAGTAGCGCTTATAGCTATATAAAACTACTAATGAGAATAAAGCCGCGTAAAAGCAAGCCCAATTATTTTAAAAAAAAATTTTCATGTTTTTTTAATAAATTTTAGTGTAACATTTTGAACTTCATTATATATTTTTAGAAGTAAAGGTTTGTAATGCTAATTTCATATCTGTTATAAAAAAAACCATACATGTTTTATTATAATATTATTAATTATTATTAAGCTACATGTATATTAAAACTATTTTATGAAAATATCTTAGTTGCAGTTGCTAAAGCAGCCATAACCTAGCAGTAAAGGTGCACCTGCCTGTCATGACAGATTTTTAAGCAGGGCTGTTAGTGATGTCTACCATTATACTTATTGCGGCATTAGAAATTTCTCCAGCTTTGTTGTTAGCTTTTTTTATGGTTCAGCTCATATCTCACCCAACTCTTGTTTCTCACAATGACTCAACTCTGACTCATTCAATCTGATAATCTTTGTTTACAGCCTGCCATGAATGCTACTCATTAGTTGGCAACAAGACAGAGCAGTTGAGTTCTTCAATTATGGTGATTAACGAGACCGTGTTGAGTACCACCCAACACAATCGGACCTTTGAAGAGGACTTAGGTTACGTGACTGACTTGGTTACTAGACTTACATATGAGGTGAGACAACTCTTCATATCTCCGGCTTTTTAGTATTCTAAATAGCAAATTATTGTTCACTTATTTCATATTTGAATATTAAATCCCAGTTCTAACTGTTTAAATAATAGTTAAAATAAAAAAACGAGTATTTGGAATTTGAATTATTAACGCCAGGTACGATTTTATCACAATATCTATGGTAAATAATTGTTAAGTAGTCACTTTATTGCTAATTTAGTTAACATTTACTGAATATCTCGTCATCAGATTCATCTCTAAATATTTAATTTAATAATATTGTCTTTGAAAAATGTTGTGATGTAACGTCATTTATTTTATTTTTCAGTTGGTTACTCTTTCCGATATAAACACGAATATCTCAGCTAGGATAAGTGAATGGCAAGGTTATACTACTGACATTCCTTCCAGTCTAGCCTCAGCTCTAGGTCACTGGAACACCACTCTACTCAGCCTAAACAACAGTCTTAGTTACTCCTACAATCTGTCTGATTGGTTGGACCAGAGGCTAGCTTTAGATACAGCTACTATAGACGGTCAGTACAGTCAAAATAAACTAGTACTATTATTATTTTACATCCTAGTAAATATATATGTGTGCGCGAAGGTGTGTGAGTTTTAATTTAATATAATTTAATTGTAAAAAAAAATTATGTGCATTTATATATGTTTCAATTTAATTATATACTTGTGTGTTGCTAGAGATGAGATAATCTTGTGTAACTTCCTTAAATAAGATCTACTTTATGCTATAATTCCTTTATTATTTTATATTATAAAATTTTGTCCTGATGTTTGCCCAATTTGATCTCATGTCAGTGTCTGTGTTTTTTCAGAGTTGGCTTTAGGATTAGCTAACCAGAGTTTATTGCTATATGATAAGGGGTTTTCTGCTCTTGACAACCTTGTAAAACTTTCTGGGAATATCACCATAAGTCTTGAAGATCAACTGAGTAATCTAACACTGAGACAGACTGAGATAGGTGAGTTAAGTACCAATCTCTTTAAAATTTTACTCCATCTTTACCTAATTTGTCACCTTTTGTATAAATACATAAATATCAATACATATATATCTGAATAGCTTTCTTTGGTTTTAGCCACACTTAACCTATATTCACATATAATTTGTTTACATTGCCCTTTGTTTAACTCCCAATTTCATGTAATCTATAAAAACTTGAAAGCCTTGACTTGGTAACACAACTATGTACTGGTGGTTAATTACAAGTTATGCATGCAATTTAGGCCGTTTTATAGGGGTGTTTGGGAGTTGCTCACCCTTGTATATAACACCATATTTACTTTCCCAAATTAGTTAGATGGAACAGGAGTACATAAAAATGTTTGCTTGATAATGAGTGGTGATTAGGTTAGTCATAAGTTTAGGCTATTTCTGATGCAATTTACATCACCTATTGGACATGTGATCTTTTCTCTTGAGTATTACCTCATTTTGACATTTACTTCCTGTTAGTGAAATTTTTTTATGCCAGGTTGTGGTGTTTTGATGTTAATAAATGTTTGTTGATTGTAGTTGCTGCAGATCAACTCGCAGAGGACATTACAACTGCTGCAGTTAACACTCTTTCAGAAGCCTTATTGATACAAGAGAACATAACTTCTACTCTGTCAGCTCTGTTACTTATACAAAATAATGTACGGACAAATATTTCGGTTGATAAACTCATTATGTGATTTGCAATTTAATGGATATGAGTGAGAGTTGATTTTTGGAGTTAAATAACTGGTTAAGTTTTTGTTTATTTAAATTTTTGAATCATAGCGCTAGTAGGAGCTACTACCAACTACTGCTACTACTACTATTATTAATTACTACTAGCTACTACCAATTACTACTAACTAGTACCAACTGCCATTAACCACTACTAACAACTACTACTAGTACTACTACTAATAATACTACTATTAGTACTACTACTACTGCTGCTACTACTACTATACTGCTACTGCTACTGCCATTGCTACTACTACTGCTACTACTACTGCTACTACTACTATACTGCTACTGCTACTGCCATCGCTACTACTACTACTATTGCTACTGCTACTACTACTACTACTACTGCTACTACTACTACTACTACTACTGCTACTACTACAACTCACTCTTTCACTCTGCTCAACATCATTGTAGGTATCAGAAAAGAGATCTCAGATTGACCAATCACTGCCACTTATTGAGGAATACATCCTCTCTATCAACCAATCACTGCTCAGCTTAAAAACCAGTCCACCAATTACTGACAATGTGACATTGGTGTCTGCCGATAATGAGAAAGTTTTATTCCAAATTGACAGACTATACGAGAACATAAATTCTACCATCATCAGCCTTGATCTCTTCAACGAAACATCTGCTAGTAAGTAACTTTAGAGATCATTGCAAATTTGCCTTACCAAAAATCAAGTAGATTGAGACTTCCTTTTAGTTGTGGTTTTTCTTACTGGACTCCAAGCTAGTTCGGCACTTTTTTACCTGATAACTGGCTAGCTGTTTAGCTGCATTTTGATATTAATTAAACCTCCCATCATATTTTAACCTTGACCTATGTAATATTTAAATTTCTAGATACATATTCTTATATAACTGAAAAGCTTTAGATTTCTTAAATATACTTAGCATAAAAGTTTGAGTGTCAGGAAATTAATTCTGTGCGAACATTTGTACCAACTTTCCCACCAGTGCATCATGTAAAGGATACTTTATTAGTGATCATTTAGTATTTTTGTATCTTCTTATGGCCTGGGATATATTTATACAAGATATTATGTTTGATAGAATCGGCAAGCATCAAACTCTCTATAGAAAAAAACATAGCAGTACACCATCTATAGTGGCGATTGGATGTTATATTGCAGGAAACCAGAACTTGGTGGATGATGCGGTTGGCAGAAGTGAGAATTTGTCTGTACTTGTACAGCGCCATCTGGCGGATATTGAGAGGTTACATGGGGAGATGATTGGGTCAGTCAGTTCACTGAAATCTGATTATTCCTATCTTATGGGGATCTTCAAGTTGATGAGTGACTTTCAGCTGGAGATGGCAGGTCTGTATACTGTAGACTACTTGACAGGTCTGTGTGTGTGCGTGTGTGTGTATGTGCGTGCATGTGTGTGTATGTGTGTGTGCGTGTGCGTGTGCGTGTGTGTGTGTGTGTGCGTGTGTGTGCGTGTGTGCGTGAGCGTGTGATGTAGACCAATTAATATGTCTTGGTAATATTTCAAGCTCATGTTTGAAAAGGTGATTTGAAAACAACGTTTATAAAAATTTCACAAGGTTTACAATAAATAGACAAGTTCGTTTTTGTTTCAACGGTTTCATCAGTTATTCAATCTTATGTCAATATCAATCGATTGAAAATTGTGTCTCAGTTTTTGTTTCACTTGGTGAAGTTTGTGCAAAACACTATGTTTGTTAGCCTTGAATTTTAAAGATATTGTACCATGAATTTTTGAGGTGGAATTTTAAGCTAACTGAAATATTGTCTTTCCTATACTTTCTTGTATTCTTTAAAAGTTGTTGATAATATGGTTTTCTAACTTTATTTGGTAGAAATTAAAAAGCCACTTGCAGCGTCTCTAACCACTTTGTGGGAAATCCGGAACTTAACAGTTACTAGAGCTGATAGGGCAAGCACTCTATCTCAAAGGTTGCTTAGAGCTCAAAGTCTGGCTGATACCCTGCACAGTGAGAGCAATGACCTCTACAGTAAAACTATGCTGCAAAGAGAGGTAAATCCTTTTGATGATTCTACTTTGTCACTTATTTGTCTGGGAATTCATTATTTTTATAGACTGGTAGCTATGCATGAAATCAAATCATTTTGTTGAAATTTAATTTTATGTTGCTTTTTTAATATTTTATTATTTCCAAATTATTTTGAAACAATAATGGATTTAGTGACGGTAGAATAAACAATTAATTTCTAATTTTAAATTTCAACTACATTTGGTTTTGAAATTACTTAAAAACAAAAATAATTTCAAATATGATGCTGTTTTGATCACTGCTATAATACTTGATTAGTTTTGTTTTTATTATATTTTAGTATCTATTCATCTAATTGAGTTTTAATAGAGTTTTGAGTTATAAATAGAAGAAAGCATTTCAGTAGCACATTTTTGTGTGCGGATATTTTGAATAAACTTCTTTTGTCCTCAGTACTCACTTTTCAAAAAATCGTAATGAATTTTCAAAAAAATGGTACTTGATTCTCACATATACTTAAAGCTAATGCTGCAGTTGTGTGTTTTAGCTGTTGGTGAACCTCAACAAGACTGCATTTGATCTCTTCTCTCAAGTGTCTGAAGTCTCTACTGATGTTTATATGAGAAACATGACTGAGATAGTAGACAGCATTGTAGCAGTGCACAACCAGACCTGTCAAACTTTAGCCAATGAGATACAGTCACTGAAAACTAGGTCAGTGCTTTTAGCCAATCAACTACAGAGATTGGGAATGAGATCAGCTAATTAAATTAATTAGAAATTAAATATCATTTAGCTATTTTTTATGAAAATGTTGCCATTTTGAAAGGTAATTTTTGCCAATTTCGAAAATATTCGTCAAGTGATTGCTCTTGATCATGGTGATTGATGACGAGTATTTGACTTGTCAAAATTAACTAACCTTTAGAAATTGTACTGTGTCTAGAGTGTGGCCATGTTTACAAGTGTTTGCTAGAGTAGGTACTAAAATACTACAGTAATGTGTATACTACTATATTCTATAATAAAGGTATTGTAGTAATTTAATTGCATATTTTAGCATTATAGTCTATAGTTTTTATTACTGTAATGCTATATTACTATAACTATAGTAATAACTTCAGTAATATATTATTATGCCCTTAGTATATAATAATATAGTATTAAATACTACAACATTATAGTATTACAGACTAGAGTATTACTAAATAGAGTATTATTGACTATAGTAGTGACATGTAATAGGATCACAGTGTTGTATTTGATGTACCAGGCAATAACCAGTGTGTGTTTTTAGATACTTTGCCAGGAAAAACACAACAGAGACTCAACAACTTGAAGTTGAGCGTTTAAGTGTTCAATTTGCCGATGTTGAGTCACTACTTGACAATCTCGAGTCAGCTGATTATGATGTGATTAATGAGTTAGAGGTGAGTTAGACTTTATATGCTTCTACTATAATGAGTTATATCTTGCGAAGTCTTAATGTGTGAAAACTAAAATTTTCTTGTGGTTGGTCACATGATTTTCAGTGGAAATGAAACATTTTATTATGCTTATTCTAGAGCTCCAAAGCTAAATGTATGCATACGCTTACACTTACATACATTTATATACAATATATTTGCTGTTAAAGTGGTATAAATGAGTTCTAGTTGCCATTTCTAACTTGTATGGTTTCCAATATGTACCTACGACATTTGTATTACACAATGCAAGCTTAATTTTTGCTTCATGTTTAGTGAAAATAATATAACCTTTTATATTGTATGAAAATCCAAAATGCTGCATCATTATGGTTCAACACTTTCGATTTTTTTTCCTTCAGTTATATTACTTTATGCAGCAAATATATCACCTCTGTTGCAGAATAAAATAGTTGAGATCTCGGGAAGTGTCGAAACATTTCTGCCATTGATTGAGACGTTGAATGCCAGTCTCGCATCTCAACATCTTGACATATCGGAAGCTGAACTCAGGCTAACCAGCCTGCTCCAAAATATAGAGGAACTAGAGTCTCTTTGAAAGAAGGCAACTTCTATAATATATTAATCAGTTTTAGTTTTTAGCCATAACCTTGGCTTTATACTTGCGTTTACTGTTATTAATAAATGGACACAGTTTTTTTCGATAATTTTATACCCAGATTGTTAGTCACTTGATCCAACCGCACAAACAGATAGCTGTACAAATTCTAGTTATTATACCACATATTTTACATAGTAAAAATGTTAGTAAATCGCTTTGGCTTTTTCCCATTGTGTTTTTTTACATTTGCTCATAATTTAACTACAGTACTGTAGTGGATATATCACCATTATCTCAATACGCTTCAACATTGACTATGTTCATACATTATATGTTTCACCACTTACTATGAAAAAAGACTAGTATAATTTATTACAGTTTTACACTGTATTGGTTCATATAGCACCTGCATATATTGTTTCTGCTTATTTACTATTTGTGCCACAAAATTTTACACTTTTATTTGAATCTGCTTTTTGTTTTGAAGAGTTTTTATCACCGAATCTCACGTTCTTAGCTTTATATTTTTGATGCTTCATTGAATTAAATATAGAAAACTGTAACTATAACAAATAATCTTGTCGTGTAGCATGTATTTTATTTAGTTTGTTTATAAAAAAAATCATATCCCATTATAAACACTAACTCAGTCCTACTGGATAAATATTATACCATTGACAGTACATATATGTTTTAGTGTGTGGAATTTTTAAAGAAAGGATAATTAAATAGAGTTGATTAGGCTGTGTGTAGCAGCAAGTTATGGCTGCAGTTTGTACAAAATAAAATATCTTAAGTTCCATTGCTGTAGTACGAGTTCTTCAAACTTTCTTTCTATCTGTGAGAACGCGTACTATACACCCGTAGCCACCAACCGCAAATAACTGCAACAGAAAATTGTTAAAAATAGTCACTTGCATAGAAGAAAGTTTCTCAACAGTATGTGATGAGTTCAATTGTTTCACTTAAAGATTAACTCTAGAAAAACACAGAAACTCTTCATTAGGCGTTTAGAGCCGTCAAATTGTTTGTTCTGTGGTATTGAGGCAACTACTTGAGCCCGGAAGTAGTGAACAACATCTGCAAAGTCCTAGTGCAAATTCCACAACAAAGATTATAAATTCAAAAATATAGTAAATTAGGACTAAATTTTTACTAAAAAGTACAATGAATTTGAAAATACTCATCATTGGTTTAAGATAGCAATGCACATTATTAGATGGTTACATTAGTGCATTAATCAAAAAACATAACTTATGCATTCATAGTGAAAATAATTGGGAGAAAACTATTTTTTAATGGTACTCTAAGTGTGCATGACCAAAATTTAGTTAGCTCATCAGGCTGTGACAAAGTAGAGCAAATTACTTCCAATTTACAACATGCCGAGAAGTTTTGTAGTTATCCAATTCACTGAACAAACCTTCCATGACGCATTTTAAGCAGTTAAATACATTACAATTCTCAAACATTTCACAGAAACAACTTGTAACTTTACGGATTACTTCTAACTAAAATCAGAATCAGCAGATAGTTTGCAATTCAAAAGGATTGCAAACTATCCAGTCATTTTTGCAGTAAGCAGGTAAAAGAACTTGTATGCTTTGTATTTAAATCGATATAAATGTGGAGAAAGAGGATAAACTACAGACCTTCTCATGCCAAGCTAGAAGATTAGACTGAACAGCCTCCTTAGGTGACTCAAAGCCTCGGTATAAATACTTCATGAGAACATCCTGTGCGGGCTGCTCCAACCCATTTATCGCCCCCTCCATCTCCGACACTTTGAACGCTGACAAGACTCTAAGGACTAGAGATGCACATCTATCCTGCAATCATGACTTTTTTGTTACATTTGTGTAAATATTTCAAGAAACTCTAAACTAAAAATTACAAAAAATCTTGTATTTGACATGAGGTATACTAACTTTTATAGCTTGATCTTTAGTGTTGACAGGGGGATTGTTCAGGACTGCTTTCAAAGCTTCTGCATTTCGGTTTCTTAAAAAAGGCTAAGAAAAACTTGGATAGATTGAAACAGAGTGAAATCAAAATGAAGAAAAATATACAAACTAAAAGCGAATGTGCTTATGTGGTATTCTGTTCATTTTACTTAAAAATCACATTTCCGTCTAACAGATATATATTATATAATTGAAACTCATCTCTGATAGAAAAAAATTAGTCTTTTATTTTTTACTAGCTATTAGAATTAAACAGCAAATATCCCTCAAAATGATTAATCATTACTAATAACATAAATCACAATCAACAGTTGATTTATAGCTCAACAAACAGGATATACCGCACTAGATTTGAGTCAGGGTGATTTCCATGTCGCTGCCTAGAATGGCTAAAAATCAGCAATTTCTTTTAAGTTATATTTACAACCCATATTTACTAATTAGAGTTGGTTATATACTTATACTTATAGTGATTAGAAGCAAGTAGAAAAGTTCAAGTTAAAGTTGGCTTATATTTAAAAGTTATATTTGTTAGTTTATATCAAAAGTAAAACTACAAATGGACAAAAGTAAATACTAAATTATTATGCAGTTATACAGGCAGAATGAGAATATAGACAAATTAAAGTTTCACCACCGATCACGGCAGACAAGCAGTGATAATCTCGAATCAACCGCACTCGTACTATTATTATTTAGCTGTTTGTGGCTTAGAGTTATTTTAAAATCAATTAATCTTCGTTCATTTGGCTATTACTCTCACTATAACTATTAGTATTACTTCTTAATTAGCTTGGTACTATTTATCATAATGATTCAGATCAGCGACAAGAACTAGAAGTTCAACTCATAGCAATTAACATTGATAATATTTTTAACTTTTATTTCAGGCTTAAACTAAAAATTGGAGTTAAATTTTGGCAATTTGAGCTTCAGTTTGTGAGTTGAATTTTATATTAGTTTCAACAGCTCATTTACCTTCCCTAGGAGTATGCCTCGGCTTACGGGTTAAGTAACCGTAATGCCGTAAACTGTAAACTTAAAGTTAAAGGATACTGTGCTAGTAGATTGTTAACTTCACTTTCGTTAGGCCCAACGGCAGATGAATCATCACCAGCATCTTCAACAAACCTTTCTTCATCAAACTGGTCAACATCTACTTTCCTAAACAGCTTGGCACCGGTATTCACGGACATTGTGATGGCTGAAACCACTAAAATTTAATTCTCAGTCCGAGTAGAAACAAAAATAATTCCGACAAGCTACTTCCGTGTTTACTCTTGAACCACTATTTCAAACATATTATATTTCTGAAACTTTTGTAAAAACACAATTTTTTTGTTCACAATTTATTTGTTTATTTATAAAAAAATACAATTGTTTTTTTATAAATTTCTACAGTATTTTTCAAAAATAATAAATCTGTTGCTTTGAGGCTATTTAGTAAACAGCCTTGACCTGCGCCTTGAAAACTTTCCTTTTTGCAGTATCCGCCAGACATAATGGTAAGAATTAGTTTAAATCTAACTTTTAAATCCTTCACATCCACTACATCCTTATCTCAGTTAAAACTGAAAGTTTACATTTTTTTTTTAGAAGTAGTCTGCAGATTTTCTTTTGTTAGATCTTTGCCAACTTCCTCTAGCTAAAAGTAGTTTTAAGTTGAATTTTCCAGCGGAAATTATTTCTACGCAAATCATTTATCCACAGGCCATAATGATAACGATAAACATTCTAATAAATTTATGTTTCTAGTCGTAGCTATGCACTATAATGAATAATCATAATTCCCGATGTAAATTTGCTTACTTGAAATTTTATTCTCATCTTCTAATTCACATCAGCCTAATTCTAACAAGTTTTTTTTCAACTAATAATTTTAAGTTCAAATTAACTCTAAAATGAAAATACTGGTGTCCAATGTCAACGTGAATGTGCTATATTATACTTAGACTCACAGTTACAGTGTTTAGCAGTTGTGGTTCTGTTGAACTTGGTGTTGTAAGGTTCACAATTGCATTGGCTGGCTTTTGTTGAAATCGTTTTTCTCAAGACTTGAAAATCAAAATGATGTTTTAGGGTAAAGTTAAAATTAGAGAGTTGAGAGGAAAGTCTAAGAGTGACTTGACCAAAGAAGTCGATGATCTCAAACAGGTGAGTCGAAGTGTTTTTATTACAGCTACCTAGCTATATTTATATTTGTATTTAGTACTGGTAGGGTGGAATATTTCCAATTTTACTTCTAAAAACTTTTTCTCTATAGTTCTATAACTTTGAGTAAATAATAACCCTAGCAAATGACTGAGCTGCATTATTATTACAAAAATGAATCTAAGCACCTTCCAATAACTCTTATTGAAATAATAAAAAAAATTCATGTATCCAAATAATTTATTTTATTATATTGACTTGTAAATAATAGTTATGACTAGTGACCAATAAATGTCCAACACCATGCTATCAGTGTGAATGTATTTTAATCATGATGTATTGCCAGTTCTTACATTCACTAGCATCTGCTAAATTGCAACCCATGTTTTTGTTTCTGCACAATTTCTGTTGAATGTTTGACCCTAATGAGTTCTGTACTACCCAAGTAGTGAAATTAATGCAGTTGTGAAAAAATATTTGTTTTGTTCAAAATACTTAATAGACTAATAGTTCAATTTGGTTCTGCATTTTGACACAAATATCGTTCTATAATTACTAAGTTTCCATGTGTGAACGCTACACAAATATCATATGTATGATCTGCAGCTTTTTTGCCACAAGTAAAATTCCCTCGGTGATGGAACCTGTTTTATTTTATGTCAATTGGTTTCAGGAGTTGTCTGCCCTGCGAGTGGCTAAAGTCACTGGAGGTGCAGCCAATAAACTGAGCAAGATTAAAGTAGTAAGAAAGTCGATAGCCAGAGTTCTTACAGTAATCCACCAGACACAGCGGGAGAACCTTAGGAAGTTCTATCAAGGTTGGTGTATGCAGCTTCATAATTGATTAATGTACACACTGCTCTTTCTGTTGAATAGATGGCCTCAAGTAAAGTCCTAGTGCCACTGCTGATTCTTTGCTTGATTATGAAAATTGTTTGTAATATATTCAGTAGAAAGTTTTTAATTTTGAGTGACTCAAATTGCTGATGGGATTTAAACCATAAGCTCAATAAAATAGCTGGAGTTGAAGTATGTTCCTAACTTCTTCCTTTATTTAGTATAGGCTGTAGTACTGCTAGTAATCTTTAAATCTTGATTTTACTCTTTTGTGAATTGTGCTTTATTGTATGAAAGAAACTGACACGCTATTGAAAGATTTGTTCTTTTTTCAGCTGTTCACAAACTATGCCTGTCTCTGAAGATTGTATCTTTTCAAAGTAAACCATCATTATTATTCCATAATGTTTTGTAGGTAAGAAATATAAGCCCAAGGATTTGCGATACAAGAAAACAAGAGCAATGAGGAGACGACTCACCGCTCATGAGCAAGGTTTGAAAACAGCCAAAACAATGAAAAAGGAAAGGTCTTTCCCTGTCCGACGTTATGCTGTTAAGTTGTAATATTTCTGTGTAATGTTCTGTATATTTGTTGAGAATAAACCATCATCTCCACTCTACGGAATGTTGTGTTGATTTTATAGAAAATGAGCTACTTTTTGAATAGTTTTCCTTGCATCATCTTTCAGCTTGATCCTTTGATGCACATGTATTCTATTCATATGTTGGGATGGCATTCAACTTCTCAATAATAGTGAAAATGTTCCAACAGTTTAAGATCTCAACTATTGGCTGTTAAAGTGCTAATGTAAATTTCCAAAATGAAAAACAACGAACAAAGCTTAAAGTCCTGCATTCCCTAAAGTGTCAGCTTTAATTTTCATGTGGTACTCTCTTCTAAAATATTCTACCTTGTAATTGTTGAAAGACTATGGCAATTGGATCAGGACTTGTACTATATATTTTTGTGAAGTACTTTGAAAATTCTGGTACTACAAGTAAAAAAATAACAAATAGATGGATCTGTTTCATAAGAACTAAATAATTATGTGCACGATTATCTTGAGTGTTGCACCAGCAAATACACAATTAAAAAAATTAAATTGGTAAAATAATAACGCTGCACAAAAGGGTAATATTTTTTAATTTTAAAATAGCATAACATGCAGATTAAAAAATGTTCATTGTCACGGAAGGGCTGCAGCGTAAGGGACTAAAGCAGCCATTTTAGAGGCAGGAATATTCTCTAATCGGGAATTTTATGTCCAATTGGGAGTTATCCCATATCTTGAATGAATTTCAATTCATATCTAATTCCATTCAGAAGTTCTTCTCAAGATTTCTTCCTGGACAGTGATGGAACTCCAACTTCTAGGCATATAATTGTATAGCTGGTGATGGAGAGATACAGATTTGCGCATTTTGCAATTATTATTATTTTCATTGAAGTCCTCACTGGACGCGGCTATTTGGCATGGAGTTGTCTGCCCTTTAACAGATGCACTTGCAAGAGCTGTCGCACCTGCCAAATACAATTAATATGTTACTCTCATACAATGTCAACCAAATCTCACCCAAGTTTATAGTCGCAGTCTCTGCGAGAAACCCCTGATTGAAAGGTTTTTTTGTTAAATCGGGCTAAGAACTTATAATTATAATGCAGATGAAGGACAGAAGCAATTATGACTGGATGCTCTTCCTAACATCACTATGCAATGGCCTTTACTGGGGATGAAACCTAGGACTTTGTCTTTACTAGGCAAACACTCTAACCCCTAGACTACGGCTGCTCCCTACGCTGTTAACCAAACGCCAATTGCAAATTCACAGCTTCTAAAGCATGATTGTTTGCATAGCACGAAAATGCATTTTATGAGCAACTTGAATCTTCAGATTATATGCTGCAATTTCATCCACTACCTGCACAAGCTACAAACCTTGAAGGTGTTCTGTAGTCACCCCCTGTGATGTATCCACCACTGCGTTTATATACTCCAGTATCATTTCCTCCAGCCATGTGGTTGGGTCTATCATGGACTGCCCTGTCTTTTTGAAGAATCCAAGATGGCCACCATGCGTTGTCAAGACAAACAATGATTTTTCATGGCTAGCTGAACAATGGGAAATCAAAATGATGTTTTAGCAATAGCAGCTTTTATGGCATGTGTTATCAAATACCAACACCTTTAATACATGCTTAGAAAAAATTTAACTTTATGTGCATTGATATGTGTTATCAAAGTAATATATATAAGAGTAATCTTTGCAAAGCACAGGTATATCGAATGTAATTTTAAAAAATATGCTGTGTTAAAAAATATAAAACTTAGCGCAAAACTTAACACTTACTTGCTCTTTGGAAAGGGTAGTCAAGCAACTCTCTCGCATACAACGGATCATCTTTCGAGTTTACAAATAATGTGGGAAGATCAATCTATGAGACAGATAATATGTTATTATTAATTATGATATTATACTATATTCTGCATACTTCAGGAGCTAGATGAAAGTTGGACACCTCATAAAGTGTATTCAGAAAAAAAGATGATAGAGTTGTTTCCTGATTTCGCAATAAATGAACTACATGAGTTCATGCCTGTACAAAATATCTTATGAATATCAAAAGTTGTGATTTCCTGTTGATGCACCCCAATAATTCACAAGAAAATAGTTTGCTGGTAGTCATGACATTATTGGTTGCTTTTACAACTAACCTATTATATAGATAAGCATATTACTGCAATAAGCATATAAGTAAGCATGCATATTTAGAAGCTTATTGCATAAGTGTTGGGTGCATAGCTATGGCTGCATAAACAACACAATGTCTTTCAATAAAAAAAGACAATATTTGACTTCAGTGCATCTTACTTAAGTGACTCAAAATCTGGCAAAGCCAAGCTTTATAGGTGATTGGTATAAAAGTTGCACATATGATCAAACAGCTATTTAGGATGTTCAGCTAGCAATCTTTACAATATCAAATCGCAACGCAGCCATAAATAAAAGTGTTGTAATTTATACAATTATATTATATTATGATTATTATATAACTTATACAAAAATTGTTACTCACATTGTGTAAATAGTTACAGCTACTAGCACTAGTGTAGTACTCATCAATTGTGGCATGTCCTGACAGTTTCCTACATGCAGATAAACAGTGACAGATAATAAACAGAGTGAGTAAGTGTAGCGTTGAGTTTACCCAGTGGCCTCCGTGGTGTAATGGTAGCACACTTGCTTGCAAGACAGAGGACTCGGGCTCGATTCCCAGCGGGGGCGATTATTTTACAAGCTATTTCGGCCTTTAGTGAAGTGTAGTTGTAGTACTCCGAGGAAGTTGAGTGGCCAGGATAGCCTGATGACTGAAGGAGTAGTAGATAGGCCAGTGGAGTATTAACAGTATTACAGTAAGTATTAACACATGCAGTTACTGTAGCGAGTACAGTTGCTTTAGTTTCCATAGTCGCTACATGCAGTCAACAAAAATGCTGCGCACAATGGTTTCCGCTTTCATAACAGAACTTGTATAAACACTAATACAAACTGTGCGATCTAAAATAAGAAGTGTCTTTACATAATTTTGCAATCAATGCAGTAACACCTTTATAAGAATATTTATTAAATTCACAATTTTAAAGAAAATGCTTGCTAATAGACTAACAGTTACTTGCCATACATATAATATTCAGATGCAATAAAACAACGAATCGTTGGAATAAAGCCAAATCAACCCATTCTTACCATGAAAAATCTACCACAACAAAAATAGCTCAAGAAAAGATTGCCTTTGCAATAATTGATTCTAAAAAACTGCGTTCATTAATAATAATGACTGTCATAAAACTATGTCTTCAGTATATGCATGATATAAAAAATGTAAAATTTTAAACTTTTGCTTGCTTTTTTAGCTATTTTCATATGTGTACCCTACATCTATATTTTGGGTTATTCATGTTCAAAGTTTTGGCCTGAGAAAGGGTACAAAAGAAATAGAACAAGTAACAGCCTGTACGTTTGAAATCACCTATATGCAGCCCTGAGTTGGGGGTGATTGAGTGCAGCAGTTTGGGATCTTGAGTTTGGAATTAGGGACTCAAAATTTCAAACTCGAGATCCTCAAACTACTGCACCCAATCACCCCAACTTGGAGCTGCTTATAGAATGATTTTGTAAATTTATAGTTTGCTATAGTTTCTAAATATACTTACAAAGTAACAAATTCATCCAGTTGTGGCATTAGTTTGCATTTCATCATCTTTTGGTATTCGGCATCTGTCTTTCTTGACATATCATTAGCTTTGGAATCACCACTGACATTTAAAGAGGCATCATTACTGTCGATTGGAGTTGTCTTTTCTCTGGGAGTTGTCCTCTCTGTTGAAGTTGTCTTCTCTGCTAGACTATGGCTAGGCACTAGCTCTCCTTGCCTCACTTGATGTTTAATATAGTCCCAGTTTTTTGCCATGTTTAACTTAACTTTGTTAGTTAACTGCTTTGCGTAAAATGTTTTAATTTTAGTGGCGCCTTTTATTAACTCAATCATTCTAAAAGATACAGATATTACAATGTTGTTTCTCTAAGGAACTACTACATTAGCTATATCTGATTTTGAGTAAAAGAATGAAATAATTGGGATGAGTGGTCATTTATAAAAGATACTTCCAATAATATCACACAACATTTCCAATAAGTCATATATAAGTTTGGTACAATAGCTAAAAATAACCTACTTTACATCTATGATGCATAGTACAAATAAGCTGATTTGTAAAAGAGTCAGCTTGATTTTAATATAAGTGTGAAAACATATTTATGTTTACAAACAAGTATAAAATTTGTGCTATATTTCACATAATGTTTTAAAGTATAATGGAAGCATATTTATTATTATAATAAGTAATATATTTTTCAAATAAAATATATGCTATAGTTTATATCCCTCAGCAGTAGACTCTTCGTAACTTTAAGTTATAACAACTCATATATCATAATATAGTTTACTGTATAACATATCATACCACTCCATATACACATTGCATAATACCATATGTTATAGCTCACCACGTAGTTTACTAAGTATTATTATATAATTTCATAAATTACTTTATTACATTTAATTCTGAAATGCTACGTATATTATGTCATAGTTGATATCTTAAAACATTATATACTAATTGATTTATAATTTATATCATCTAGCACCATCATATCATTGTAGCTGTAATTATGACATATCATATCATATATTATAGCATGTATTCTTGCAAATTTTATTTTTTAAACAGAGTAAGGGTGGTACTACACACCTTCGGAAGTTGTAGCCCTGACACAGAGAAAGACAGGCTATAAAATTTGTCTGATTCTCTTTATTTTCACCAAGATACTTGCAGACTAACGACCCGCCTAGTGAAAATCCCACTGCTATTAGCTTTGATGTTGGGTGCTTCTCCATGACGTCCCTTACCATAGCACCATATTCTTCTGAGGATTCTGCATATGATAAAATATATAGATTGATAAATATGCCAATAGTCTCAAAACTGTATCGCATGATTATAATATCTTTTGAGGCTAGTAATTTCCTTAAAATAAATAATTGAGCAACATTTTTGTTTACCATTTTATTTATTCAACTGAATAAAATAAACACATATTTCAAATCCCCTTGTATCCATCTTTAGTGTTAACTGAATGCAATTCTCATTTCTGTATGATCACTCAATTAACTCTAAGAATGGATACAAAGGTATCCCAAATACAAGTGTACTTTGTTTATTTAGTAAACAAAAAAGCTTTTCCCCGTTAAATTTTTAGGCAGCAGTCGATTTCAGTTTTCATTCTGACTATAACTACAGCTTTATAAATTTATAAGAATAAAAATGCTGTCAATTCATTGACAGCATTTTTATTTATTTATTTATATATAGAAATGGTGTTTTCAATATAAAACCGGCAATTGCATTATCTGAATCTAAAATAATAATTTGTAATCTATAACGCAATGCATAATATGTGATACATGATGCAATTTGATATATATTATATAATATAAAGTTATATATAACATAACATAACATATGTAATATAATAAACATAATAAAATATAAAATAATATAATAGCCTATAATATAATACAGCATAGAAATACTATATAATACTGTGGTGAGATAAATGCATGCAAAAATGAAGGATGAAATTGCACTACAAATAAATATAATCAGAAAACTGCGTATGTTATACTCTAGCCTGTGACCTAGTGTGAAAAGCCTGGGTGAAGTGAGGGGGTCATCTGTAGTCCCCAGATGGTTGAGAGCAGCCACCCTGTAACCAATTCTTGTGGCCTGCAGAGTAAAGGCTTTTATGTAGAGATTTTCACTGGAGTTGGCAAGACCTGGACACACCGCCAGAGTAATGGAGCTTCTAGTTTCTGTAACAATTAAAATATTTTATTATAGTCACTATCCATGTGAGAAAACTCCTGATAGAAAAGATTTTTTGTTAAATGGACGGCACAGGAGCAGCTATGGCTGGATGCTCTTACTAGCATCACCAATGGCCTTTGTCGGGTTCGAACCCATGACTTCATGTTGACTATAGGCAAACGCCCTAACCCCTAGACCAAGGTTGCTCACTCTAGTTTATATATAATGCTTGATATAAAATGATTATTGATTCAAAAATTCAAAAAGGAATAACGTTATTACAGCAACAGGATAGTTAACAACAATCTAATTAAAGTTTCAAAAATATGAAATTGCTATTTATGTATTATATAATCAAATATATATTACAGATATTACAAATATAAACGTTATAATATAAGCCTAATGCCTTATGTAAACTTTACCTATAACAATAGTGACTTTGCTATGTTTACAAAAATTACCGGTTAGTTCTTTATCTGGAAGGAACATATCGTAAGTGATGGTTGTTTCATCATTGAGCTCTACGCTGTATCTGCTACCCGTGAGGTTGGTGCAATCTAAACCAGATCTAGAGCGCAGTAAGCTATAGAGGGCTGTCTGAATGTGACCATTTGACCCCCATACTGGTGGCGGCTTGTACCTGCAACCAATCACAAGCCAACTTGTATCTTTATAGCCAACTATATTGATTTTCTGGAAGTTCATGTATTTTGCACAGTTATCTATAATGCCACTTTTTAACTTAAACTTTATATATAATCCCATGCCTTTGATGTCTAGTTTGAGATCAATTAAAAGCAGTCAAAACCAGACTTGCAAAATAAGCTTATCCTGTAGCTTTGTGATATTTTTTTGAAGGGTCACGTGCGACAAAACTAATCATTGCTTTGCTTTATGCAAATATATTTTCCATTCTCTGCTTGAAAACAGTTGCATCAAATAAAAAAACCATTGCATAAGTGACATAACCACTGCTGTCCATGACTTCACATTATGTAAAGGATGGATCTGCCCTTAAGGATGAATTTATTGTTTAAGTTTTATTCGATGCAACTGTTTTCAAACATCGAATAAAAAGTCCATTTGAAGTTGAAGCTTTGAAACTAGCGAATACAAACCGCAACCACAAATTTATCTGACCGGATGCTCCGTACATATCCATTCGAAGCCATGGAAGTACAAAGATTGTAAAACAAAATATTCTGTTACAGAAACATACTTCTTTTGTAGAAGAGGCACTCGGTTTATTATCTCTTCAATAAAAGAGTTAGACTCCTCTCCCTCACTACTTCCTTTATAATACAACCTCGGTCTGGACATCCTGCTCAAGGATTAGGTATAAAAATATGGTGTACCCATCTCAATCCAGTATCTGAAACAATTATAGTTGCAGAGGAATTTTGCTAACATCTACAATTAGAAAAGTTAGGGATAAAAGGGAAAGTGTAATATTGCCTGAGAAACTGCATATTAGTATATTTAGTGATGGAAAAAAATTGTGCATATATTATTATAAATCAGATAACAAAATGCTAGTTTAACAAGTTAGCTCTTAATTCAGTGTCACTCAAGCACATGCAGTTACTGTTGAGAAGTGTCACTCATGCACATGAAGTCACTGTTATATAGGGGGTGTCACTTAAGGACAAGCAGTTATTGTTGCAGAGGTGTCACTCAAGCACACGCAGTCACTGTTGAAATGTGTCACTCAAGCACATGCAGTCACTGTTGAGATATGTCACTAAAGCACATGCAGTCACTGTTGAGATGTGTCACTCAAGCACATGCAGTCACTGTTGAGATGTGTCACTCAAACACATGCAAGCACATGCAGTCACTGCTAAAAAGTGACACCCCATGCCTTATATGAACTTATTTCTTTAATTTAATAAAGTTCGTTAATTATGGCATTAAAGCACTATAGACAAGCACCTGTGATTCTTATTATACTATAGCATCATTTATGCACATCTACCAAGCTAGTATATCATAAACTTAGCTAATTATCAACTATAAGAACGCTTGCATTCTTGCTAAGGTATAATATGCAGAAACCTTCATCTATGCGACCAATATGTTATACTTTAACACCTATAAAAGCATCTGCCATCACTATGGCAACGTGTCACAGTCGTGCCTATAACTCTCAATATAGTAAGGTTTTACAAACTGTATGACTGCTAACATTGCTGCAACATTTCATACATAAAGTAAAATCTTTATAAAACAGGCAAGAAAGTAGTGCAGTTAAACTAACTTGTAGAGATAAAGCACCTGCCCTTACTGTTAAAAGAGTGTCACCCAAGCACCTGCACTCACCATCAAGTGTCACATTTTCCTGCAATTTCAGATTTCTTACAGTATTCAATGAATGGCATACTAGTACATCAGTACTGTGCTAACGTCACACTTTCAACTGCCAATGTTCATGCTTTGAAAAATTCGATCTTGTCGTCAGGCAACTGCAATAACAAAACACTGTTATCAATGGCATCTATAGTGTTCTTTCATGAAGAGATTTATTGTGCATTGGGCAGTCAACTTGAGCTTCATTTGCATAGGTACAATTGATATTTACAATGCATGTAAGTTGATAATCTAGCTATCAACAGAATGGTTATTGCTACAAGGAACAAGAAAAGCTGTGATTGTAAGAAGATACTACATTATGCAACAAATGTAACTCCTTACCTTTGTAGGCTTTTAAATAAAGTGATATTTTGAAGCAAAACGAATATCTTAATTTTTTTCTTAATGACAGTAAATACAGAACAGTTGCTTCATTGCATCTTTTTAAAGTCGAAAAAGCAATTTTATCCCAAAGCAAAATACTTTAGAAATAACCTAATTTACTAGCGCTCAATGATAGGGGTAGTGAGGAGACTTTTTAAACTGGCATTCACAGGCTAAGTAATACTTACAACTTCTACTTACTAGTAACATATTTACTATTCTCAATCTTAAGAGGTTTCATTGAAAAAACTAAATAGGAACTACAAAAATTTAAAAAATGTCATCCAGGAATTGAAAAAGGAGTAAAATTGCTATATTAAATTTTAAAATGCATGTATTTTGTGTAAAGATTGAAAGCCAACTAATTTATTTACTCGATAAAAAGAGTTGAAGCCATGAAAATAATTTATAATATTAAATCAGCTTGTTTTAGCGGCAAGAGTGGGCAACTCTTGTCAGAAAGCTCTTTATAATTATTTTTATTATTTGAGAATGTAATGTAATATTAGACTGGTATATATATAGAGATAATTGTTGACTATAATTAGCTTACTAAGGCCAACCCTATACATATCTAATTCACATAGTTTATATATCAAAAACTTCAGTTTCAAGCATTGAAAATATATTGTCTTAGCTAAAACAATAAAAGTTAAAAGTAATTCAAATTACTCAAATTAGTATTCTTGCTGATTCATACAAATAAAACACTGGTAGAATCTATTGCAATTGTTTTTGCTTGGTTTGTCTTTTGCTCCCTCTTTGATTTTACAGGATTCGTTACTGTAAGCTAACTTTAAGAGGTTCATGAATGGAATCTCAAATAATATTGAGAATGGGATTGAGAGGAGATATGATAGAGATATTATTGTCACTACATCTGTCCCCTAAAACATAGACAAAAGCTTAATTTATATCTAATAAAAATGTTATAAAACTTTAAAAGGCAGAGTATGTTACGCAACCTTTAAAAATAATTTAAATAAAATATTTTCTTCGCTTACATTACATCTTATATTTTTCATTTTTCTCAGCTTTAGTGAATTTTATTGATATATCTCTGTGAACATTGCTATTTATGTTACTATTTATGTACTTAACGAAAAATAATTTATTTATAATGAAAATATTAACTATATGTAATATTAATAAATTTGTAACAATTTATAAATTTTTGCATAAGTTATTATTTATGTTGTTATTTATATATTATTATTGCATTTAATATTATATTATGTGTCTTATTCTTACTATTACATATATAATATGCATTTATATTGTCTTGTCTTGTCTTGATTTAGTTTCAAGACCCCAAATAGGGGAAAGGTGGAACTATCGGATGTTCAGGTCTTTTTTTATTAGTCTGCTAGTGTTTCTCCCGTGCGTAGTTCACGGGCTGTTCTAATGAGGAAGCTATGCAGGAACTTATTAGTATTACAGGATATTGAATTAAAAGAGTTACTGTCCCCAATATTGGTATTACGGAGAGATTTCATGGAGTTAATAATACTTATATAATATTATACTCATTGTTATAAGAATTGTTCTTTATATCAGCATATTTACAATAATATCTTATTAAATTTGACAATATAATATTGCTATTTTTATTAGATTATATGCAATTTATTGTTTAGCTTATTCATTTTATTATTGCGCGTGTATACATGTATATTTAATGTCATTGCATACAATAATATTAATAATATGCTATCATATTATGCTTTATTTTATATATTCTCATTATACTATTATTACTTGTGTATAATACTTATGCGTGGGTTGCTATTTATATTGTATTGTATGTACATTATTACATGCTACAGTCTACGAATACAAATGATCGGAAGGTTAAAATCAAGAAATCAATGTTTAAATAATAAAGAGTGCGGAAAGGTATGCTTACAGAAGTCAAAAAGCTATAGTAAGTCCCATTTCTTGACCCATAGGCTAGGATGTATATGATAGGTAGATGAATGAGGTAGACGCAGTAGGATAGCTTAGCTAATGGGACAAACCCTTTCCATGACAGAAATTCATTAATCCAACCTAAATACAAAGACAAAAAGTTTTACAGCAGATGTTAAAAGTATAAAGCATTTTTACACTTTTTTAAATGCAGAGTTTAATTTCAATATTTTTAAAACTTATAAAATTTAGGAAATTTTAGAGATTGTATTTTCTATGAAGTTATATATGCACCACGAGTAAATAATTTTAACTAAAAAAAGAGCATTTTATTTTTAATGCCTTATTCAAAGCAGGTTTTTCTTTTGTTTTATTATAAATATTAGAGTATAAAACAGGGAGCAGCCGTGGTCTAGGGGTTAGAGTGTTTGCCTAGAGTAAGCATGAAGGTTATGGGTTCGAGCCCAGACAAAGGCCATTGCAAGGTGATGCTAGGAAGAGCATCCAGTCATAATTGCTCCTGTGCCTCATTTAAATAAGTCCTTAGCCCGCTTTAACAAAAACCTTTTCTATCAGGGGTTTCTCACAGGGCTAGTGACTATAAACTTGCGTGAGTTTATTAGAGTATAAAACATAGCACATGCATTCCGTTTTCTTTCTTCACATTCCTATAGCCTTAGTATTACAATTTCTTACCCCCCTGACCCAGACTACAGGACACTACAACACAAGCCACACCAAACGCCCAGCTTAATCTCGCAAATCCATTGTACAAGTCATTTTCCTCAACAGAGATAGCGTGATTTCCACTGTAGGCAGAGTATGGCCCATATGTCACTGACAAGCACATGCAAGTGGCTATGCACCAGAGAAAGATGTTTGTCTTCTACAACATTATGATTTCTCTGAGGCTATGTTTAAGCGAGATAACAGTATATATGAATATATAATATAAGTCTCTCTGTTTAAACGATATAAACATAATATTTAGAGCAATTGTTGATAGCAATAGAACCTGTTGCAATGTCTCTATTACATATTTTATAATTAAGAGTTGTACTCTTTTAGCAGGTACATGATTTAACTTTGTTATTATATACAGAATCAGCTAATAGTTATGATATCTACTTTAAACGATCACTGACACCCTTCATTTATGCAGTAATAGAATATTCACGCACACGCACACGCACACGCACACGCACACGCACACGCGCACACGCACGCGCACGCACACGCACACGCCCACGCACACGCACACACACACGCACACGCACCCGCTCACGCACACGCACACGCACACGCACACGCACACGCACGCGCACGCACACACACACACACACACACACCAAATTTAACTTATATATAGCTGTGTGCACCTTTAGTATTTCAATTTTAAAAAGTCACAAAATAGAGCCTAGAAAAAAATTATATAATCCTCCAATATAGTTTTTGGTATACGTGCTATAAAACTGTAGATAAATTTAATTATTGCAAAGTTTATTAGTGCAAAAATTTGTTAATTCCTTATTATCTTTGCGGCTTTTTTCTCTGAAAATCCAATCACGGTTTTATGCATTTGTCACTACATCATGTTTATTGAAGTCTGCATATATCACTATATGATGGCTATACACCATCCAGGAAATTAATCCTACCTTAGGAATTTTGTAGTTGGAATTTTTGAATTTCCATATGATGTAACCAGTCAGAAGTCCCACTCCGTATGGCTGGTATCTCACCCAGGGTACAAAGTAGAAAGACAGAAAGCTCGGTTGGTAGTTAGGATTGCTTTCAACAAAAATACAAGTAAAGAAAAATCAGTAGTAAAAGTGAAAGTATATTATAGACATAAAAGATTGAATTCAATGGACATTATAGCAAAATGTTAAACTGTAAATACAAAATTTAGTTTAAAACTATAGTTTTTACATTGAATAGATTTAAAAACATTTGGATAAAATGGTAAAAAAGATAGCACAATTTTTAAGTTAGATATTTTAATTAATAACAAATTATAATTTTTAAAATAACAATTTTTACTCAAAGCGCACTTACAACTCAAACTTAGCCTTGAATGAGAAGAGAAATGGATATCTCTGGACGTGAGAAACTACTATGGATGCTATTGTACTCAACACAATAGTCCCGCAGCAAATAATGGCTCCAATTTTCCTTGACCTAAATTCATATTAAGTCAATTATTTAATTCTTTGCATAATATTTATATTTAAAATGTACTTTGTCAATTTTTATGGATCTGAAAACAACCTGGTAAGTTATTAATTCATAAAATTTAAAATAATTCAAAAATAATTTAATTTGACTTGCAAAAGATTGCTAAACCAATATAGGTAACATTTATAAAAGAGTTTAATAACAATAGCAAAATTCTTAAATTGTAAATGATATATGGTATAAGTTTATATAAAAAAAGTTTTCAATCTGGTCAATCTTTAGAATTTATGAATGGTTCTATGCATGACAGCATAACTATTATTTTTCATGGTGCAGTTTATGTTATTTTAGATTCAAAACTGACAACCAATAGCAAAGCTTCTGTGCAACTTCATATACATACACTTTTGTTGCACAGATGAGCAGAAATTTATCAGAGCTCTACAATATAAACATGCATTACAAGGTAACCAAAGTACGTACCTGTGTAAAGCATACATAACAAAAGGAGATATGACAAAGAATTGCATGTCGTTAGCAAGATACCATCCCCAACCTACACACTGCAAAACAATACAACAGGTTTGTGATTTGACAAAAGTAAATATATTATATATGTATTATTTTACTATAATATAATGATAAATAAAATATATAGTGAATATATAGTAAACATTAATATAACTATTTCAATGCCTGCATGGCATATACATAGAAGCAATTTTTAAGTATTAGGAATATTGGTTCCATAAATGAAGTTACTAGAGGCTTCATTAAAACGAAAACAAGGCTTATCTCTACAGAATTTTCTATATATCGAGTTTTTTTTCGTTAATTATTATTCAGAAGTTTAAAATAAAAGTTAGTAGTCATGATCAAGAAATTTTTGATGTCGTCACAAGGAACTGTATAGCTGTTTGACCTGCATTTGCGGCCCTTTAATTTGCTTTGATTTTAAATTGTTTTTAATTTTTTGTCTTAGCTAGCTGGTGTGAACGAAATAAGGTAAATTGACCAGTTTTCTGTGACACTATCAAGTTATAGCCCTCTGTAGTGTTGGGTTTTCCCAGTTGCCCCTGTGGTGTAATGGTTAGCGCTTGCTTGAAAGCCAGAAATCTTAGGTTCGAATCCTGAAGGGGCAAAAGTTTTATACTGCCTAGCTTACATTTCATTCGTACTTACAGTTTGCCAGGGATTGAACAAGTTGTTCACATAGAGCAAGTTCAGGTACCACTTGTTTAGACAAATTGGTTCCATATATTTGGCCTGGTTGGGCCAGTACGGGCCATCTGACATGTACCAGATAAGGTTTCTCCAGATTAGGATTAGCATCAAGTAGGCCGGGGTCAATCTAAACAAAGCAAACCTTTCTATTAAATTACATTCGGTTACCAGATATCAAAGTAAAAACGACTGTTTTAACCATTTTACATGCATATATTTAAGTATTAGTTCAGCTGTTACTACTGTTCTCTATAAAGAAGTTTCTAAATTACCTAGCTACATATCCATTTTCCTACTAACAATCAGACAAGCATGATTCAAAAATGAGTTGATGACCATTTATATAAGAACACTTTGAGTTAGATGCACAAACAATGCTTCAGTCAGTATACTTAACTGAGTGAAAGTAGGCCATTCAACAGTCAGCAGTGCGTGTATATGTTTCTTATACAAAATTGGATTTAAACATCATTCAAGGTAAATTTTCTGCCTAACCAACTCTTTTCATTCTAATGACAATCATCAAAACTTTGGTTGCTTGAATTTAAATGAGCATTTTTCGGCTTGAATACTATGCATATATGTGGATCAAAAATTTACTGCTTGCCTGATGTAGCGGTGCAAATAAAGATGGGGGAGAGATTTGAAAAATATTTTAGTCGTTGGCTCCTCCTTTGCTAGATTTTTTATTTGAAGAAAACCAATAAGAATAGCACTGAGCAAGAAGAACGTGTCCACTGAGAATGAAATACTCGCCACAACTTGGGAAGCAAAACTCGAGAACAAAGCCACCTTGAATTTAGGATTGTCTACAATTATTAAAGCAATGGAGCAGTCACGAACTGTAGTAAGTAAATTTAGCTGCCATATTGCACTACTGAAATTATTACTGTTTTTATGATAGTTAAACTTGGGAGCAGCAATGGTCTAGGGGTTAGATCGTTTGCCTTATAG
This sequence comes from Bugula neritina, assembly GCA_964035545.1. Classification (NCBI taxonomy): domain Eukaryota; kingdom Metazoa; phylum Bryozoa; class Gymnolaemata; order Cheilostomatida; family Bugulidae; genus Bugula; species Bugula neritina. The sequence goes on along the minus strand of OZ037772.1, from coordinate 8,917,312 downwards.
TAGTTTGAGTCTCAAAGGCTATTGGTAATATTAGGAAAAGCATCTATATAAGTGATAATTGCCATTGTGCCCCATGCGTCATATCAATGCTTTTTGTTAGTGGGGCATCTGAATAAGTTCTTAGCCTGATTTAACAAAAACCCCTTCTATCAGAGGTTTCTCACAGGGATAGTGACTAAACAATTGGTGAGCATTTGTATGATAGTTAAACGCGTACTTGCTATGAAGATTGATAAGCCTTGAAAGGTATGCACCAAAATCACCCAAGTCATTGAGATGAATCTAATGCCATTGATACACTTGATGGCTATTTTAGATTGGTAGGTATTCATCAGATTCTGAGCGTTTGTGTACACGGAAAAACATAGCAGAATCTTCAACAGATACTCTACAAATACATACAGTTGCAAAAAATATCACTAAACTAAAGGTAATAATTGTTTTATTCTTTAGATGTCTATTTATCTAGCAATTATTAGTGGATTAGTTTTAATCTTCAGTTTATTTTAATCAAGCACTACAGTTTGTCAAACAGGAAGTGACTATCTTTTTCAAAAACAGAATAATAATTGATCAGCTAAAACATCAAGAAAAGGTAACTCCAAGTTTACATAAACTGTGTAAATATTACAACAATAATAGCAACGACCCTGAAAAACAAGGAATTCGGATGCTCTTTATTTCATTATCTCAAGTCTTAGGGTTTCTATAAGCAAGAATTTTAAATACTATAAGTTACTATATAGTAATGTCTGTTGCCGATAAACTGAACTCTGTATATACAAACTAAAACCCTTGTGTTGTCAGACATAAAGTAATACAAGCTTGACTTGAAAGTAAGTATGGGTATTGAAACTTCAGACAGGATTAGTTGTATCATAAGAATTAAGTCATGTCACCAATACTCTTTATTAGATTATTAAATCTTTCAACTTATACTGAAATTCACTAACATCAATATTATTAGAGATAGGAATCTAAGAATATCGTAAACTTTTTAGATGATAATACATATTCATAAAATATATTTTATGATTAATGCTTATTTTCATAAAGTCTACCTAAATTATTCACAAGATGTAGGAAACATACTGAATTTTGTTGAGCTCTGTTTAGTTGATTCATCGGGTTCTTGGTTTTCTGCAGCTTCAGAGCCTACTAATTGGAGAACACCTTCAGTGAGTGTTGCAACTATTGCTAACACTACTAACAGACCAACCACTACTCTACAAACACATGGTGGTCATTACCAACAAAGAGTATTATTCTAATGAATAAACTCACACCACACACACACACACGCACACACGCACACACACGCACACACGCACACGCATGCACGCGCACACGCACACACGCACACACGCACACACGCACGCACACACCCATGCACACACGCATACACACACGCACGCACACACGCACGCACGCACATGCATGCACGCGTGCAACTGACGCTTGGAGCGAACAACACAACATTGAAACTACGAAACTAAAAACACTTACAAAGTAACAATACCCCCAGGAGGTAGTTTATAATCTTGTCTTTGACAGGTTACACTGACTGTAGTACTTTGTACAGATATGTTGTAGAGTTGTGACAGATCTTCTGGAGTACATTGCTTTGGGGAGCAAACTCCCAGTTGTAATGGAGTAGATGCTGGCTGAAATATAGGTACAAATAGAATACCCGGTATTGTTATATGACATAATAAAATAACTTGACTGATTTTACTATAACAGGGTTGCAAAGGAATTTTGGAACAATTACAGCGACATAAGTCATAACTCCCACTAATTTATAAATTCACAAACGCAATACTAAAAACTAAAACTAGTAAACAGGCAGAAACACAGACAGACAGACAGATAAACAGACAGACATACATATATACAGACAGAGAGACAAACGGACAGACAGAGAGACAAATAGACAGACAGACAGACAAACAGACAGATAGACAAATAGACAAACATAGAGGCGTACACAGAGTGACAAACAGACAGATAGACAAACAGACAGACAGAAAGATAAGTTAAACACATTTATTGAGCGTTCTAAGCATTAACAATACAGTAAAACTTCCAGAACCATGCATATTTTGCATTATGTAAGATTTATAACATCTGTTAAAAAGTTATGAAACACTTTTTTAAGGAATTAATAATAACTTGGCATAACTTACAAATGTTATCGAAGCTGTACAGTATTTGGTTTTTATTTTAGGAAGAAGCGGAGAACTGAATAATATACACTGATCAAAGTATCCCGGATATTTGGAGTGGCCATATAACCGGCCCGAACCTACTCTCCCCCATGAATCAAAGTCTACAAGTTGTATCAGAACTTTCACTTTCGCTTTTACTTTCACCAACTGCAGTTATCACTTTTAGTATGTATTGAACATATAGATGATGTACTATATTTGGTTTCAATGAAAGGCACATACATGCAGTAATTGCTCAAATTATTAAAAACAAAATTCAACAAACATAGATAGCTTTATTAGTTGGCTTTATTAAACATGCTGTACAAACATCTTTAGGTAAAAACAAGTAAGAAGATACATTTTCACCTCGAAAAAAGTGTTAGCAAAAACTGTAGCTTCATAAATTTTAATTACTTCTTTTATGATTAATACAAGACAAATATCTAAATGCCTTTTATTGCAATAATATATCATTTAATGTTTAAATGAATTGAGCTAAATTTATAGTTGTATAATTAAATACCTTTTTAGATATATGTATGTATAAACAACATGTTATATAACATCATAGTTTTGACTAAAAGTTATTCAAATTTATTTAAATCCTGCACTTATCTATAACGTATTTAAGCATCCTTTTTTGTTTGAAAAAAGTTTTTACACTTACTAAAATGATAAGCATTCTGCAGCTATATTATAGTAGCTATAAAGTATACTCACAGTCAAGTACATTGGGGTCACTTTTATTAGCTATCAACTGTGTAAGAGCTTCTCTACACACATCAGATAACGGATACCCACCATGAAGAGTTGAATTTACAATATTTATAGCTTCATAGCCTGCAACAATAAAACTTAACAACAAACTATTTCTTGTTGATGATACGTTCTTGATCTGCAAATATTGACACAATAGAGTTGAGTTGACTTCTATGAAGCTTCATATAACATTAGCCTGTATTTATTTTTATAATTACAATTATTAGTATGACATGCAATGTTAAAGTCAGCTATTATCGCTTAATAAATACGTTTCTAAGCTTTGCATGAATTTTTCATTTGGTGTTTGGAAACAGTTGCATCGAGTGAAACTACAATCATAAGCGTTAATGCAAGAGGTGACCATAAATACGAGCATTAATTGGAAAAATGCCGAACAATGGAAACGCAGGGAATGTTTCTTTACATACTCAATCGTATACACTATTTCTATGCACATAGTTCATATAACATATGCATGCACAATTTTCTAGAATAATATATGAAAGAAGCTGCTTTATTTATACACTTTGGCTTAGCTAGAAGCTCCTTATATACACCGCATAGCTTTATAGTAAACAACAGAAAATGTAATCACAAGTATGATAGAATTTGGATTGCGGACCAGTACGAAAAAGCCGTAACAGTCCACATTTAAAAGTAGCTGAATAATTAGAAAAAAAAACATGGGAAATAAAGCAGAATTAAAAAGAACCTTTATTATTTAGGTGTATTTATTAATATTTTATTGGTTTTGGGCAGACCCATGTTCATTAGCAGCTAAATAGTGAAAAATAGCTAAGAACTAAAGATTTCCAGTGAGTAATAAATGTGTATGTATTTTTATATACACTGCGCATTATGTGAATTCTAATTGTGGTTTGTGGTTTGCCTCAACTTATTGTAGTTGCAGTTTCATTCTAGGTAACTATAATTTCCATTAGGCAAAAGAAAAATCCATTTGCATAATCTAGGAATGATGGAAATGCAGCGATAAACTCTGTAACATCAAGACTGCATGACCTACAGGTCAAAGTTACAACCAACAAGTTTGAAGGTACCTGGTCGATACAGGGACAACTCCCAGTCCCTAGCAGTTAGCATATCTGCATCATTAGTAGGAAAGGAAGCCAGGATAAAAATGGTAGCAAGTTTGATATTAGCTATACAAAGTTTACAATTCATGGTGTGCAGCAATGAAATTTTATCTACTTTACATTAAATTCTACCTGCTTGCCATGCACTTGGACATCAAAAATTTTATTTTCTTATTTCAACTTGAATAGCTTGAATATTTTCCATAGTTTATTTGGAATGTTTGCATTAGATAAAAAGTTTTTTATTGAGTTTTAAAGCATTTCAAGTATTACAATAATCTCAAGGTTTATGTTCCTTTGAAATTTTTCAAATTTTGTTTTGAAAAGGATACCTCATATAATTATAATTATTACAATATAATAAAAATAAGATTATTGCCAATTATATTATAGTCACTAACAGTCACTAACAGAATAACCGATTTCCCTGCATTTTAAATGAATGAAATGTTATAAACACTATAGCAAATAACAACATATTTAAGTAAAAGTAGCATAGATTTAACAATATATTTTAATATTATAGTAGGCTAACTGAAGAACTTTGAAAATTCTTTTATGATGATATTATGATAAAATACTGGCATTTATATATAATTGCTTAAAAAGCAATTTCCCCTTGGTCAGTTATAAGTCAATTTTCAAAGATAAATCTGACATTACACTATTAAATTTTGTCAGTTTAGTTTTTTATTAAATGTAGTGACACATCTCGATGTTGTTCAGCAATGCAGTTCTCTGATGGATCTTTAGCTTTGCCAACAATTTTCATTTTAAGTTGCTGGACGGTGGGAATAGCTTGGACAGATTAGTGAAAGGAGCTTCAAATAACAGTGAAAATGGAATAGCCATGAGGTAGGAAAAGGCGATAGCTGCTATCACGTCTTTTGTCTGCAAAAAAGCAGCAGTTTTTTTAACATTTGACCTGAATAAAGATTCATATAAATTTTTTGAAATCATAAGTTTCAAAAAGTTGTTGTTTTTAACCAGTGTTTCCATGTGTCATAATTTTAAAACACGTACATGAATGTTAATTTTTTACTGGTGTTTGGAATTCCAAACACCAGTAAAAATAAACTTTTCTAGTTTCAAAACTACGGTTTTAAACAAATTAAATAATATAGTAATATTAAATTCCTTAAGAAATCAAATATTCTAAAAGTTAATTAAATTTTGGTATTTCAATCACTATAAGCAACCAGTGCAAATTATTTTTCATACTATTTTTTAAGTACTTTATGTGCAATAATTTCTATTGGCTTTGTTCGGTCTGGTTATATATTTGCAACTTAACTGGATCTGGCCACAAAACTGACTTTGTATATATCCGATGCTAAGGAATATTAAATATTAAATTACACAGTATACACATGCACACGCCACATGCACATAATATATATGTGTGTAGGGGCATATATATAATCAACTTGTATAAAATATAACATCATGAGAGTTTATAGAAAGCATCACGCTGGTAGGAAAATATTCAAGGTTTCTCATCACTTACAAACATCAAAGTGGAGTAGTAAGTGCCAGTTCTTATTCCATAGACTAATACGTTCATGATAGGTAGATGGATAAGGTAGACGCAGTAGGATAGTTTACCCAGAGGAACAAATCCTTTCCATGACAGAAATTCATTAACCCAACCTAAAATTTACCAAATATGTAAATTAAATTCACAAAATGTATAATTACTATCCCTGACGGAAATAATTCATTAATCAAACCTGAAATTAGAGAAATTTTAACAGCTTGCAATGACAAAATAACACAAAAGAACTCATATTTCAAAAGAAATTCATTTTATTTGAGATACATAAATAAAGCAATAGCTAGGCCGTTACTTTATATTGAAATTGGTGACTGGGGATTTAGATCAAGTATCTTTATAGTTATAATCAAACTGAATTCCAAAATTTGAAGCAAATATAAATAGTTACATATGCTGTACTTAAATTTCCTTAACAGATTCTTTAAAGAAATTGACAAGTATCATCAACATGAATTCACTCAATGAACCTCTTAGTAAATGTCATATAGTTATATTCTCACCTCCCTGACCAAGACTACAGGATATGACCACACAAGATGCTCCAACTGTCCAGGCCAGTCTTGCAAATCCATTGTAGATGTCATTTTCTGCCATGGAGATGACATGACGTCCCATGAAAGCCGCATGTGGGGCATATACAACTGTCACGCAGAGACAGGTAGCTGCACACCATAACAGAATGTTGTACTTCTACAATGAAACATTATGTTTTATAGTTAACATAACTCTATTGCTACAAAAGTTTTTCTAATAAAATCAAAACAAAATTTATTGAATATAACATCATTTTACAAAAAGTGAGGATTTATACACCATATATAGTTGCAATAGGTAAGACTAAACCCTTTTCAAAAAGATTTAATAGCAAAACTTGGATGTACAGTCTAGACTCTAGTGTTATTCTTTTAAGTTATAGATGCCATGGAATGTGTGTGAGTTCACGCTCGTGTGTATCAGTCGATGAAAACTTTTGTATTTTTTAAATTTGTGAAATGAGAAATGGGAAAAGATATTGCTTTTTGACAGCTATATCGTAATCCTCACCTGTGGAAGTTTATATTTCATGTCTTTAAGTTTTCACACAGCAAATCCAGAAAGAAGACCCACTCCATATGGTTGATATCTTACCCAAGGTGCAAAGTAAAATGGGAAAACAGCTCCATAAATGCTAGTCTTGCTGCAGAATATATGTATTAGTAACACTATAATAAAGGTAATACTAAATTTAACTTATGCTGTCCAAAAAACTGTAATAATTTATTTCGTTTTAAATTCAGTTTGTTGTTTTAACACGTATAACTAGAAAATAGTAATAATTCAACTTATAGCATTTAAATTAATAACACAAAATAAATTAGAAGAAAATAGATAAAAGATTTTGTTATTCTATTTTATTTTCAAACATATTGCTTTTAAATGTTTTGAATTTACCTTGCTGATGCGCTATTGGGAAGTATCATGTTTTCAACATATTCAAACTGGTGACATGACATTTCGAAAATAACAATTGGAAAACACCTATTTGAAAAATTGACAATTGGAAAATAGACATATGGAAATTGACATTTGGAAAATAAAAAATATTCAACATGGTTTGGTCCAGAGGGACTGTCCGGCTTCTGGTCGATTTCAAAATAGCTTTTAAAAGTAAATAAAATGGCCGAATCAGTTAGGTTATCATAGAAGTAGAATTAGTTACAGAGTAGTTCTAATTTAAAATTGTTCACATTTGCAAAATAGCTTTTTTTAAAAATAAATATAATGGCCGAATCAGTTAGGTTATTATGGAAGTAGAATTAGTTACAGAGTAGTTCTAATTTAAAATTGTTCACATTTGCAAAAAACTTTTTGAAGCCGACCAGATACTAAACGCTCTCTCTGGACCAAGCCATGTTGAATATTTTTTATTTTCCAGGTGTCATTTTCCAAATGTCATTTTCCAAATGTCCATTTTCAAATTGTCCATTTTCAAATTGTCCATTTTCAAATTGTCCATTTTCAAATTGCCCGTTTTCAAATTGTCCATTTTCAAATTATCCATTTTCAAATTGTCCATTTTCAAATTGTCCATTTTCAAATTGTCCATTTTCAAATTGTCCATTTTCAAATTATCCATTTTCAAATTGTCCATTTTCGAAATGTCCCGGATTCAGTTATGATCTACTGGTTAGAGTGTTTATCTAGTAGGGCAGAAGATCATGGATTAAGTCTGTTAGTGGTGTTAGGAAAAGCATCTAATCATGCCTGCTTTCTTGTCACAGCAAAAATAATTTAAACGTTGTTGCCAGCATGCTGAGACATTTATAAACCTTTTTATTGGTTCTCATTTTGACTGAGACTGAGCGAAAGTGAGTGAACAAGATGGGTGAGCTAGTAAACTTTTTAGCATCGATCTGTGCTAAGTATGGGTATAGAATAACTCATCTACTTAAATTAAATCCATAAGTTAGTTGGTGAATGATTGAGTTAGTGAATGAGTTAGTGAATGAGAGAGTGAGTGAATGAGAGAGTTAGTAGGTTGAGTATCTATATATATATACAATGCGTGGATACAATATATAATAACTCGTTCAATTATACCAGGTTAACTTACAAAGTGTAATTAGCAGAAATTTCACCAACAAACGGATATCCTTGCTGATGGGAGTCGCCAATAGATGCCATCGTACTGATCAGAATAGTCCCGGAACACACAGCTGTCCCAATCTTAGGTGACCTGTTTGATACATATAACAAGGATATAATTATCTGACTTTATTAGCCTTTTGACAATTTCCTTACACACACACACACGCACGCACGCACGCACGCACGCACGCACGCACGCACGCACGCACGCACGCACGCACGCACGCACGCACGCACGCACGCACGCACGCACGCACACACGCACGCACACACACACACACATATATATAGATTAGAAAAGTGTTATTTGGGGCAAATAAACTAGTTAAAAATGTTGCAGATGTTGAAAAGTGGCTACACACACAGTTTATACAATATAATGACAGTCTATTCTTGGCTTAACAACTTTTAGCAATGGCTTATTATGCAATGGAGCTATAAACATATCTATTGTTGGTAACAACTTAATGAAAATATTAAAATGTATTTAAATGTTGGTTGAAAGCTGAAATATCTTACCATAAAATATCAGTGACTTCTTATAACTATAGCAGCTAGTGTAACTGTCCCATACTGGTGTACTTCTGCTATATTTTCGTAATTTATGTTAATTTTTTACTTCAATAAATGACTGCATTTTCACTGTCAGTTTATTAAAAATTTTATTCAGAAAGTACATACAATTTTACTACAAGCTGCTACTACAAAACTTTCCCCCCACTGAGGTTCAAACCCAAGACCTCAGGCTAGCATGCAGGAGCAGTAACCATTGCCAGTGACCAGAAGAGGTAATGGGTAAACACTAAAGTAACAGCGCCGACTAAATTTTTCAACTACATCTATGACTCACTTGTAGAATGCGTAGACAATAAAAGGAGCCAGGAGAAAGTACTGCATGTCATTCGCCAAGTACCAACTCCACCCTGCGCACTACAAAATACAAAAATAATTAAACACCTTTCTATTAAAACTTTTATTCTTTTCTAATTACCAACAATTATCAATTACTAAAAATTAACTTAACTTGCCAATTACCGTCTATTAATTCCTAAATATATATAGCTGTAACTGCTAACTACAATCTACTATAACTAATAAATACTAACTACGTATATATTTAGTACTATATATTGATTCACTTGAGTGTTAGCAGTTGGCTGTACAAATACTTACAAAGAATACAATCAAAATTTTTTCTAATTTTATAGTCTTCAGCTATATTAATTACCTTCATTCAAAAATTAACTTTTTTTCTCAACTTAAACTGGATAAACTGAACAGAAATAACCGAATACACTGAATATAAATACTATACTTACCGAGAGCCAAGGGTTAAAAAGGTTATTAACGTAGAGAATATTGAGGTACCATTTGTCAACACAAGTGTCAGCCATTGTCCTGACTGAGTTAGGAATTGGCCAATATGGCCCATCCCAAACATACCACATGAGACTGGTCCAAATCAAGATCATGAAGGCGTAAGCAGGAGTCAATCTGTCAGGACAAAACATTTAGGTCATATCGGTTTCAATTATTGGTTTAGAGGTTAGAGTGCTGGCCTGGTAATTACAAGTTAGTGCTTCAAGTCCAAACACTGGTGGTGATGTTAGAAAAAACATTGAGTCATAATTAATCCTATGCCACAATAAGAAAAGTCTGCAGCCTCTTTCACTCAGAGGTTCTCACAGGAATAGCAACTATATAATGCACTCATGCAAATTTTGTGTCAGTTGCAATAAGTCTAAGAAAAATTTTGCCAAAGTATATTTTTAAAAACAAGTTTTACTACGAGACTAAAAGTTGATAAGAGTTCACTACTGAGGATGTTTCTTAAACATGAATTACATGTCACAAGAGAAAAGGGTATGCAATTGGTGGAATTCGGTAGCATATTCTAGATAAAATTTTAGTTTCATGTGTCCTATCATTAAATGTAGAAATTGTCTTTTAGTGTAAAGGCTTTATTTAGGTTATATTTAGCTATATTCACAAGCTCACTGGTAATGAAAAATAATAAGAGTCGACAATTTTATGATATTTCGCTATTAAAATGTTTTTTTATCAGATTTTGCTTTAAACCAATTGCTTAAAACATATTCAGACACTCACCTGATGTAACGCTGCAAGTACAGGGTAGGCAGAGACTTAAAGAAACTAGAAACTTTTGGTTTTGTCTCTGTCAATTTTTTTAGCTGACTGTACGCCACAAGAAATCCTCCAAGGTGAAAAAATGAATCAATTGGAGGAAATAAAGAGAGCATAACTCTAGTAGCAGGTTGCGACATTAGATTAGTCAAGAGCTGTGGGTAGTCTGAAAGTAAAGTGTAAAATAACATAGATTTCACAAGCAGAAAAAAAACAAAAATTAAAAAAAGTGCTCAGGAACAAAAAAAGAGTAAAATCGATGAATTGAAAAGTGCACATAGAACAAATATAAGGCAAAAAATATAAATTGGGCTTTCTAATAAAATAGTGAGATTTTTAACAAGTTTAGCTGTGGGTAGTCTGAAAGTAAAGTGCAAAATAACATAGATTTCACAGAGAGAAAAAAATGAAACCTAAAAAAAAGTGTTCAGGAACAAAAAAAAAGAGTAAAACCAAGTTTATGTCAACTTGAATTCAAATTCTTATCGATACCTGAGATCAACATGAAGTTTGGAAGAAATGAGTGAAGCAGAATCACCCAAGTCATAGTAATCACTCTAATTCCATTTAGACAGCCTATGGCTCCTGATGGTTGAGATGTGCTCAGGGTTTTTAAGGTGTTGGTGTAGAGAGAGAAGCAAAAAATATAGTTCAATGGAAACTCTAAAAACATAAAAGTATACTATAGCATACAAGATGAAATCTAAAAATGATTAAAGACATTATGAGTATCTATCAGTTTAGATGAAAAACATGTCTGATTCAACTTATTTTCATTAGATTTTAATAAAAATAAATACAAAGATTGAACATACCATGTTATGTTTTTTTAGAATTGATGCTTAAAATTTTGTATTGGCATATCAATATGAAATAAGTCGTTGAAATGGAAACAGATTGTGGCTTTTATGGCTTGACTGTGAATGCTAAACAATATTTTAAAGCATATATTTTTAATAAATTATCATGTGAAAAATGTTTTTAGATTTTGGTAATAATTCATCTAACCTTTGAAAAATATTTGCCTCCACCGGGAATCGAGCCCGAGACCTCTGGCTTGCAAGCAAGTGTGCTAACCATTACACCACGGGGACCACTGAGTAAACTCATTACTACATCCCACCCAGTTCTCTGAACTCTACTGGCCTAACTACTACTCCTTCAGTCATCAGGCTCTGCTGGCCTCTCAACTCCCTCGACATACTACTACTACACTTCACTAAAAGCCGAAATAACTTGAAAAATAATTGCCCCTACTGGGAATCGAACCCGAGTCCTCTGTCTTGCAAGCAAGTGTGCTACTATTACACCACGAGAACCACTGGGTAAACTCAACACTACATCCTTATTGATATTGGCAGAGTGGTATAGCTATTTTATCTTTTTGCAAAGTTATGCACCAAAAACTTTTAATCATTACGCAAAGCTAGAGAACCTAAATATATTTGCATTTGTAAAAAGACATTGTTTCAAATGATATTTAGGTTTTGTTTTTATAATTTTTAGTTTTATATCAGCACCTAAAGATGGAAAAGCTTGATTAGAAGTTAACTCTGTTGTTCAATTTTAGAAATTGTACTAAAAGCTTGTGTCTTTTTACTCCAAATTTTTATCTTCTAGATTCAACTTAATGCTTGAGTTAGTAATATAAAACAAAATCTCAGTCAAGAAACAACCATGCAGCTGATTTGAATTCCAAACAAAATTCAAAAATTTCCACCTTTTATATAAATACTGTATCAGTCAGCGAGCAAGTTCAGAAATGGTTTTAGTAATTTACCAGTTTTCATTAAGCTAAGACTATTTGAGCTGCCATTTCCTAGATTTTCTGATCTCGATTCAAGAATCTGGAAGATTCCTTCGCAAACAGTTGCAGTAACCGCAATCAGTATTACCAGTCCAACTACGACTCTGTAATATTATATAAGGATAGTATAATGTATATATATATATATATATATATATATATATATATATATATATATATATATATATATATATATATATATATATATATATATATATATATATATATATATATATATATATTATATATATATATATATATATATATTATATATATATAATATATACAAACTTGAGGCTATATAACTGTTTGTAAAACACTTTTTTCTCAACTGGAAAACTGTTGAAATATCACTCTGGGAAAATTTGCTATCTCAACTAACATCTTGATTTTATGCCTAATTAGCTGCGTATCCTTAAAGACAGTTTAAATGAGTAAATGGTATCTTATTAAATTTAAAAAAAAAAATTTTAAAACTACCTGTTTTTTTAAATAAGTTCATGACTTAAAATATATAGTATTTGGAAATAATTTAAAATTACAGAAACTATAATCCTTTAACTGAATAAGTATACCATTACTATCTATAATATGGACCAACTCATATAGATATGGAAAGATCTATAAAATTGGAAGAACATATAAATAATATTTGCACTAATTTTAAATAGCAATATATTTGAGTTTGATCTATTGAATTAAATTAAAACACTTACAAAGCAGCAATACTCCCTGCAGGTAGTTTATAATCTTGACTTTGACAGGTTACACTGACTGTAGTCTCTTGTACAGATGTGTTGTAGAGTTGTGACAGATCTTCTGGAGTACATTGTTGTGGGGAACAAACTCCCAGTTGTAATGGAGTAGATGCTGGCTGAAGTATATGTACAAGTACAATGTTCCAAAGTATTAATATTGAAGGGCTGAAATATCTACACATCATAACCATGATAGAAAAATGAATAATTGATAGCAAATTGATGGTTTTTAAGTAAAATGGAACAGGTAAAATGGCACAGGTATATAATAATAGCACAAATAGAAAAGTAGGTAAAATGGCACACTTACCCCCAAACTTAAACCCCAATATTTAAAATGCTATTTTTACCTACTCTTTTATTTGTGACATTATTACCTGTGCAATTTTTACTGGACACCAAAATTAATGGGGTGATAACAATAAAAGTTGAAAAAAATGCTCGTTCATTATTTTAAAAATGAGTTTGCAGGACTCACTATGCTGATTAAGGCAAGACAGTACTTGGTTTCTAGTTGTGGTAATAATGGACTCTTCACATTGAGGCATTCATCATAATTTCCTGTGTACCGGGAACGGCCAGCTGCCAACCCTGATCCTACTCTCCCCCAGGAGTCAAAATCTTTAATAAACAAATTTATGAAAATAATGTAAAATAAATAGCTTTTAAAAATTTTGAATGGTAAAGTAACAAACAATAAATCAAATTATTATATTAAACTAATTAAATTATTATTAGTAAATTATCATGCATTATTAAATCATTTTTAAATCAGGTTGCATTCAGTCAAAATAAACAGTCTCGAGATTAACTATAATATAATAGTGAAAAGCGGTTTTGTTTTCATCAGGTTATATAAAAAACTTGAACAGCCATCTATTTAATTGCCGGACAAAAGAAAAAAAGAATATTCTTTTTCTAATTTTAGGGGAGAATTTAATAACTTAGCATTATTGTTTTTTGGAGTTATCCTCTTTTAACAAATGTCAAAAGATGAGCTCAGAGCCACTATGAGTTATAATGGCTGTATATATTAGAAGCCGAAATTCAGGACTGGATAGTCTAGAGGTCTGTGGTAAAAGACGGTATTTACTGAACAGTATAATGATTAAAAATTTACCCCTTCTACTCTATTTAATGATATATGGAGAAGGAAATAATTTAGAGCAATTTTCCCAGTGTACATAGCTGCTGCATATCACAGCGGCTATGTAATATATATACAAATATCATGATTTGACCATATTCCCCTCTGTTATAGAAGCAATATTTACCATTTATAGGTTCGGTAACTGAAAATATCTGATAGCTGAGATTTCACAATTGTGCTATTACTTCTGGTGGAGCAAGTCATTCACAGTAATAGAATTGCCTTATGTAGCAGAATATACTAGTCTCATTGTTATTGCAGGCCTTCTTAGTGCAGTTCTGTTGTGTAAAATATAGCTTTGATGTAAGCTGAATGATGTCTAGGCATGGGTAAGCGCTGTATGTTACCAAAACTTAAGAAATCAGGAAATCAGGGCCAAATGTAAAAGGAACAAAAAAAATTCTGCGTTTGCTTCTTCACAAGATTTAAGGAGAGAATTTAGCTGAATGTGAAAGATTGCACTGTATTATGATTATTCACGCTGTGCAGAAATATGTTTCATTAAAAGAGAGAACGTCATTGACCAATTCTGCGTAAGTTCTGTGAAACTTACACTGAAGTACATCAGGGTCTGTATGATTAGCTAAAAGCTGAGAGAGAGCTTTGTGACAGTCATGAGATAGTTGTGACCTTCCATCAAGTGCTGATCTTACAATCTCTATAGATTCAACACCTTCAAATAATAAAATAGAATTAAATTCACCTATAAAATAGGCAAATGATTTCACATGAATATACTAGTATTTAGTAATAAACTTTTAATGATTATAGTTAATAGAGAGCAGCATTGGTCAAGAGGTTAAAGCATTTGGCTAGTAAACACAAAGTCATGGGTTGGAACCCTGACAAAGGCCATTAGTGATGTTAGGAAAAGCATCCAGTCATAATTTCTTCTGTGCCTCATTTAAATAAATCTTTAGCCCACTTCAACAAAAACTTTTTCCATCCGCATAGGGTTTCTCACGGGATATTGACTATATATATATAGATTCGTGTGAGGTTTTCATAAAAGTTAATTAAAAAACATAAATATAGGATCTTTTAAATAAGCAATTGATCTGACTTTGCAATTACATAATAATTATATTAGTTTACAACCACAAGTACGTGATTTATCATATCTGAGCCATGTTTAATTTAGGTATTTTTTTGAAAACTTTTATAATTTTAGCAACAACTATATTATTCACTTGTCAACAAGCAATTTATAGCTGCATGTATTTAAAACTACCAAAAAGCATTTTAGTTGTATTAAGAATTATATAGTAACTAGCAACTCAGCGGGAGTTTGTTGCATTTTTTACCAACAACCAGCAATTGACATTTAAGTAGTTAACTATAAGTCTATCAAAAACTCACGCAAGTTTATAGTCACTATTCCTGTGAGAAACCCCTGATAAAAAAGGTTTTCGTTAGAGCTGGCTATACGGACTTATCTAAATGAGCTGCATAAGAGCAATTATGACTGGATGCTCTTCTTAACATCACCAATGGCCTTTGCCGGGTTCGAATCCATGACCTCCTGCTTACTATAGGCAAACGCTCTAACCCCTTCTCTCTTTAGTGACCTTTATCAAATATGAGGGCAAACAAACTTATTATTTAGCCAGCAAAATGCTAAACAATTTTAAATGGTTGAACTGTGAGAAATGCAATCATACAATAGACTAATCCACAGAAGAAGGTTTTAAATAACAGTAATACCTGGTTGATAAAGAGACGATACCCAACTTTGAGTTGCAGACACTTCTTGTCTATTAGCTAAAAGTAAAGCTACTAGTGTCATCACAGCTTTAATGCTTAATCTTGTGTAACCCATGGTGATGTATCTATGCAGAGAATTGCCTTTAAATGTCACAGAATGAAATGAAAGTTTGATCATTTATATATTGAGAGAGAGACAAAAAATGGGAATATTTCGTTACTACAATTCTTACTTAGCATTTTTATATTACTGCATCATCTGCTGGGATAGTTCATAAAGTTACAAACAAATAAGAAAAGCTTAACTTTTTTGAAAAATTATAAAGTAGAATCACCCTGAGATTAACATATTTTTTGAAGCCATAAGTTTTTAGCTTTCAAACTATTCACAAATTGCGTAAAGTACTATAGTCTAGAAGTAACCTCCAATTATCTTTCACTCATTACACTCCGAGAGGTGGCCACGCAATTTTTTCAGAAATGGAAAGTTTGAGGGGTCCTAATTAATCTGTGAAAACTCTAGACTGTTCTGTGCACCCAGTTAGCCACAAAAGCGCTTCAAACTTTTAAAATGAATCAGGAGTTGTCTTCTCTTGTTAATAGGCTGAACGTTTTGGAATCATTCAAGCTAATTTATTTTATATAAGAAAAATAATTTTGCTGATAATTATAGATATTCTTTTCACCTTTCTGTTATAAAAACTCTAAATTTTTTGTTCACCCAGTTAGTTACAAAAGCTCTTTGAAATTTTAGAGGAGTTGTCTCCCCACAACTTTGTTCAAACTCATTAAGTATTATCTTGAAATTATTGAAGCTAGTTTATTATATATACAAGCATCAACTTTTGCAGATAATCATAGATGTGTTTTTCATTTCTCTGAGTTTAATTCTAGTGATTTTTTTGTGAAAACATCTGAAAAAAAGTGGATTCTATGGATGAAAATAAGCAAAGGAATGGGTTTTCTAGTTATAAGGCAAACATTATTATAGATCAGCTATAAAAAAGCTGAATTATAAGTAAATCTGTGTCTGATTATGATTTTCTACACGATTTTTATTATAATAACTGTTTTTACAAAAAAAATAATGAGAAGCATGGAGAGGTTGGTCTGGTCTCCGGAAAATAATATTTTAAATGTGTATGATTGAGATTTGCCAATAAATTTAAGCTGAACTATATATAAATGAGCAATTTGGTTTTTAAAACAATGCTATCGGTTAAAATGCATATTTTTATACTATCTTGATATAATGACTCTAGCGTCAATTTAGCTCACTTATAGTTACAGAAGAAATACCCTAAAGCTTCCCTATAATTTAAAATATATATGATTATATTTAGGCCATCTATTAAAAAAATGATCTTGAGCTGCCTTATTCAAAGATCACAGGCATGTACTTTTTTCATGTGTGCCATTTGTTACAAAAATAATAATTTATTTTTAGCAAATAAAACAAGCTGAGTTTGAGACTGGTGCACTTTTGTGTGAAACATGGAGTAAAAATATTTTAGAGAACAATACTATTATTATAGTTGTTGCATACCAAAAAAATATTGCATTCAGCTAGAATTTTTTGAACATGGTAGAATTTTTAAAAAAACAAAGCTCAAATGCTTACAATTAGATCACGAGGAAGCAGGTACACAAACTCTGTTACTTGCAAAATATCTTATGAACATCATAAGCCCAAGTGTAATAATCAAATCTCAAGGCACTGATGTCTCGCTATTTGCAAAACATTACTTTCTTACCAATTATATTTTTTCACGGGTGTGGTAATCTTGGTGTCATGCCAGATAAAGGCTAGGCTAAATTTCCTACTTCAACGGTTATTATTTATTTTGGTAAAATGTATTTTCATGTGCAACTTATTTTAATATTATTGAAATATATGTATAATTAAATGAATTTGGATCAATTGCTTGTTATTTAGCGCATAAATAAATTCCTTTGATCCACATTAACTTATTAATTTTATATATTTTATACATCTTGCCTGTTGTTTGAAAAGATATTTTGTTAAAAGTATCACTTAAAGATAGTGTCTATTATTAATGTATTACTACTTTTTGTCCCACACAAATTCGTAAAAATAATAGAATATTATTCTAGATAATTCATGTTAGTTACTATAGTTATTACCATATTAGCTATTTAGCAATCAATACAACAGTTATATAGGTAATATTAATATATATGATAACAAAATAAAAATAGTGTCTATCTGGGAGGAAACCATAATCATATTAGGTATTTTAATATCAACATTGCAGTAAATAAATCTGGACCGCAGTTGTGTGCAGCGCTTACTAAATTTCATGCTTTAAGAGGTTGTGATTCGACTATAGCACTTTTTATGGAAAAAAATAGCGCACAGCCTACTCTCCTCTGAGAAAATATCCTGAATGTACAGGAAGCTTTGAACACCATCGGGAAGTATTTCAAGCTGTCAGCCATTACAGTGGCTAAAGTAGAACAATTTGTCTATAATTAACTTTATGGAGCAGGAAATTCAAATATAGATGATGTCCGATACACTGTATTTTGTTTACCGTCTAAAATAACTCAATACAGTTTACCTCCAACAAAAGAGCAGATTATCAGGCAGCCATTTGGAGAAAGGTGACAACAACCTATATTGATCCACTACCCCCAGAACATTATGGAATCATGGCAGCATAACTATAAAGTGGATGATTCAAGCTTCCACACCTGAACATGTATATATTGCAAAGTTTAAACTGCTCCTGTAAGACTAGTTGCAACATATCAAGATGTGGATGTCAGAAGTCTCAAATGCAGTGCATACACTGATGTTTGTCAATGTAAGGATTGTCTGAGAAGAAGCTCTATATTGGGGAAGAAGCTGATGAGACTGACGGCAGTGACAATGATGGTGAGAATAATTTTTCATAATAAAGCACTATTTTTAGACATTTGTTATATATTTCACTGCAACCAATTTGATTTTGATCATCTCTCATGCTTCTGTTTCTCTAAATAGTTTTACAGAATCTTGTTGATTTTTGCAGATGTTTAACGGCTACTGACAGCTAGACTAGCAAATGATTCACTTGGGCTCTGCTCAAAAGATTTCAATATTTATTCATTTCAACATTTATTTTGTGCTATAATTTTATAGATATAGTTTTTTCACACATCAGCATGACTTTGTTTTTTTTTGGTATAAATAGCTTGGTCATACAATTATTCTGCATGCTTATGCCGCATGCAATATGGCGATTCATAACAAACATATACAATTATATAAACAACTTAGTTTTAATTTGAGATAGCGTCTTGCAGTCTTTAAATTCAGTATCAGCATAGAATTCTATGTTATAAGAGGCAATTATTTTTGGTATTTCAGCAAATATTTTTTCTTCAAGATATAGCTTGTTAAAATTGGATACTATTTTGCACAATCCACATTTCTTTTTATCACTCATTCAAGATGTCGATTTGTTTTTTGCAATAACTTGAGTTTGGGTAAAGATAGAATTCTAAAGTTTGTAGATTCAGAATCAGCACAAAATTCTGATCTAGAAACAACTTTTTAGAGTGGCTACCTAGTAAAGTGTAATGAGCCAATTTTTGAGCACTTTTTGGGAGGTTACTTATTCTAGACTAATTGTGCCAGATTTCTAACCACTGTTAACTAATTACAAAATTTATTTGTTAATATTGCTGAATTCTCATTGGTCATAAAGCATCACACCATAACCACATGACTGTCACAAGCCATAGGCATGATATACATCTACAGGCAGGCTATCACTACATTTCTATGATTTGAATTATTTGAATCGACTTTTCATTGGCCCAATGGAAACAGTAACATTGAACTAAACTGCAACCATAAATGAGTTCATTCGAATAGTGCACAGTCACGTAAAAGCAGTGTATGCCACATGAATAGTGATGCAATACCTATTAAATATAGAACAGTACATTCCAATAATGCCAAATCAAAATTGCATACAACGCAATAGCATTTCTCTCGTCTAATATTACCATTTTTTACATTTGATCACCTTTCTGAATTTTATATATAGCCAAATCGCCGACAATTGGAGTAAACTAACAGATTACTATTTGTATCGCAATCATATATTATCTGCCACAAAAAACCACATATACTGACTGGCACCAGATAAAACATTTTGATTAAGAGCTATTATCATGGAATTCAACTGGCAATGGCAATTGGCAACGTCAACAAATCATGAGTGACAATTTTAGCAAATATGTAATTATTCATAACTCTTGAAAGCGCACGGCACCATGCATTACTATAATATACCATCTTTTAGCAAACCATTTACTTTGTAATATAGTCCCTGAAAATTTTGAATTATTCCAATACATTATGAATAGTAGTTTTCAAAACAGCAGCTATAGTTCATTATTGTGACCTCCTAAAGTTGATAATTTTGATTATTATATATACACACACACAGCTGCTATAGCATTTTGCAAAGAGTCACATGAGCACTTCAACTTGAGTTCATACACCTTTTAAATATGCTTTAGTAGCACAAGTTTCTACTATTTCGAAAGTGTGGGCCATATGGTACTCTGTTCTGTGCTAATGAGGGGACAAATCTTGAAACAGCTGCTAGCCACAGACTAATACCGGTTTTTGTAAACTGCGTAAACGTAAATGCAGAAAAACTTGCAGAAATAGTTGACTTTGATCAACTAAGCAAGTTGCTGGTTAGCCCGCAGCTTCAGATTAAATAATGTAATAGAAAATGAGGTGTTGATAAGAACTTCTTGGCTTTGATTGTATAAGAATCTTTAAGGTTCATAAGCTATACCAGCATTAATAGTACCATAGCCCGTATAAGTTTAGAATTTATGTTTTGTAACAACAATTATATAATAAATAATATTAATATGTATTAATTGTTAAGTTCACGTGTTGACTTTGTAGATATTACATTTTATAAATGAAGTGATCATCAGGTTATATCAGATCTGTATAATTCATCAAGTATATAAATAAAATATTAAATGTCATCCATATGTTAGTATGGCTAAATAAATATATTCATGTTTGTTTACTAAATAATGGTAATGAAAGAAGACGTAAAATTACCTACATTCACATTCACAGTCGCACTCGCACGTGCGCACACACACACATATATATATAGTTGATTGATTGATTTATTACATATAGTTGGCAAAATTCATTCAATAGAGAAAAATTACTGTGCATAAGACATATTAAATTGATTTATAAATTTTATATGTTTACAAAACCATCATCTTAGAAGTAACCAAAACTATTGAAATAAAATTGAAATACAATTGTTTTTAACTGTGATTAAAGTTTAGGTAAGTTAAGCCCTTGCTGATCACAATCTACTTCATGGCCTTTTAAAATTGATTTATTTTCTTCTCTTCATTATTATAGTTGTGATATTTCTTTTAGAGCACTTACATTTAAACATAACAAGTATATATAAATACTAGTTTTACTAGCTGATAAGAGGTATGCCAATATGCCAGAGATAAAATAAATAACTACTTGTTATCTGAAACAGATATATTTTATTTTGTTACTGTCTCCTATGTTACTTTAGCTGAAACCTATAAACAAAACCAAATGCTAAAAAAAAAATTTTTAATAATTACAAAAATGATTAATTAAATTATTCACTAGTAAAAGATCTCAAACAGAATAATTGCTTTTTCTGCATTTAAAATCAAAGAAATGATTTAAATATTAATTAGCAAATAACAAAACATTTAAGCAAAAAGTGCACATATTTAAAAATATATTTGAAAATAGGGCAATTACCTGAAGTATTTTGAAAGAAAACTTAAGTCATAAAGGAATGGTATTTAAATACAATTGCTTAAAGAGCACCTAAGCTAATTTTCTAGAATAAGTTTGACTCTAAGCTATTAATTTTTATTAGATGAGTCATTCATCAAATGAAGTGACACACCGTTCTGTTGCTCAGCACTGCAGTTCTCTGATGAATCTTTAGCTTTGCCAACAATCTTCATTTTAAGTTGCTTGGCGGTGGGAATTGACTTGTAGAGATTTGAGAAAGGAACTTCAAATAACAGTGAAAATGGAATAGCCATGAGGTAGGCAAAGGTGGTGGTTGCTATCATGTCTTTCGCCTACAAATAAAAACAGCAAACATTTTCAAGTTTTAAACTTGAAGAAAAATTTATTCTAATTTTCTTATCATCACCAACTTTGGAACGTTGTTGTTTTTAACCAATGTTTTCTAAGTGTTATAACTTAGAATGTTTACAAACGCCAATAAAAAACTTTTCTAGTTACAAAATTATTTCAAACAAATTAAATATAGCAATAGTAAATTCCTTAAAAAATCAAACAATGTAAAAATTAAATATTTATTTTTCTAATACTAACCAGTGGAAATAACTGTTCATGTACCAACTTTTAGGCACGTTATATGCACTGAATGTATTCATTGCGTTGTCATTGCTCGGAATGAATTCGGGATATATCTCATCAAATAGAAATGTGGTTACATGCAGTTTGCATCAATTTATGGTTGTGCTTTCATTCGATTAACTTGTTCCCAACCATTAAATGAAGAATCCAACAATTCAAAGCAATGGAAATGCAGCTCAATACATTCATTATGGCAAACAGTTGTTTAGAAATAGAAGTTAGCTTTAACTTATGAATAGAAGAGTTTCGAGTGTGTAAAGCGAGGCAAATATTATTTGAAAGAAATGAAGTATAACTACTAAAACTTACATTTTCTTATGAAAAACATGAAATATGATTACTATAATTGAGCACGTATAAGGAGAAAGTAGTCAAGGTTTGATGAACTTACAAACATCAAAGTAGAGTAGTAAGTGCCAGTTCGTGCTCCACGGGCTAGGATGTATATGATAGGTAGATGAATGAGGTAGACGCAGTAAGACAGTTTAGCTAATGGGACAAACCCTTTCCATGACAGAAATTCATTAATCCAACCTAAATGTTTATAGCAAATACATGTAAATTAAACTCCCAAAAATTTATAGTCACTTTCCTTGACGGAATTAATTTAGTTAGAGAAGTTTAAACAGCCTGCGATGACAATAGTACAAACAATATTTTTCAAAACATAAATTCCATGTGAGATCCATAAATCAAGCAGTGTAGATTTAGTTTACATCGAAATCAGCTTAACAAAGTTGAGGCTTTTTCTAATAGTTGTATTCATTTGCTGTTAGAAACTACATTCTGAAACTTGAGACAACAAGTAGTTAGCTGACAATAAGCTCACACAAGTTTATAGTCACGATCCCTGTGAGAAAATTCCTGATGGAGGGCTTTTTTGTTAAGTCAAGCTAAAGACTTGTTCAAATGAGGCACAGGAGCAATTATGACTGGATGCTCTTCCTAACATCACCAATGGTCTTGGTCAGGGTTCAAACCCATGACCTTGGGATTACTAAGCAGACACTTTAACCCCTAGACCACGGCTGCTTCTGAGTAATTAGCTGATGCTTGTAGTGTTAAGTTAACCCAGCCGCTTCTGTGGTGTAAGTGGTTAGCTCGCCTGCTTGCAAGCCATAGGTCTGTGGTGTAAATCCCAGTGGTATTTGGGATTTTGACTGCTCTACTTTAATTTACTATAAAGCCTATGAAGTTATTGACAATAAATAAACATGAATTAATCTAATAACAAGTCTTAGTAAAAAATATCAAGTTATATTCTCACCTCCCTGACCAAGACTACAGGATATGACCACACAAGATGCTCCAACTGCCCAGGCAAGTCTTGCAAATCCATTGTAGATGTCATTTTCTGCCATGGAGATGACATGACGTCCCATGAAAGCTGCATGTGGGGCATATACAACTGACACGCAGAGACAGGTAGCTGCACACCATAACAAAATGTTGTACTTCTACAATAAAACATTCTGTTTTATAGTCAACATAATTCACTCTAGTGCTACAGAAATTTTTCTAATGAAATTAAATGTAGATGTATTGAATAAAACATTTTTTACAATTTCTTCACTTCATTTGAAACAGGTTTTATTGAAATTATACAAATATGTCATAAACCTAAAGCCTTTTCAACAAGATTTAATAGGAAAATTGTTGCTTTGCAGTCTACTATTATTATTTTAACTTATACATGTAGATGCCACAAAATGTGTGTGTGTGTGCGTGCGTGCGTGCGTGCGTGCGTGCGCGCGCGCGAGAGAGAGAGAGAGAGAGAAAGAGAGAGAGAGAGAGAGAGAGAGAGAGAGAGAGAGAGAGAGAGAGAGAGAGAGAGAGAGAGAGAGAGAGAGAGAGAGAGAGAGAGAGAGAGAGAGAGAGAGAGAGAGAGAGAGAGAGAGAGAGAGAGAGAGAGAGAGAGAGAGAGAGAGAGAGAGAGAGAGAGAGAGAGAGAGAGAGAGAGAGAGAGAGAGAGAGAGAGAGAGAGAGAGAGAGAGAGAGAGAGAGAGAGAGAGAGAGAGAGAGAGAGAGAGAGAGAGAGAGAGAGAGAGAGAGAGAGAGAGGAGTATTGCTTTTTGACAGCTATACAGAAATCCTTACCTGCGAAAGTTTATATTTCATGTCTTTAAGTTTCCACACAGCAAATCCAGAAAGAAGACCCACTCCATATGGTTGATATCTTACCCAAGGTGCAAAGTAAAAGGGGAAAACAGCTCCATAAAGGTTAGTCTTGCTACAGAATATGAATTAATAATATATATAGTAATATATAAAGTTACTATACTCAGTTTAACTTACACTGCTTGAAGAGACTTTTTATTTATTTTACAGTTGCATTAGGAGACAGTTATCAGTGAATGAGTGAGTTAGTGAATAAGTGAGTTAGTAAATGAGTGAGTTAGTGAATAAGTGAGTTAGTAAATGAATGAGTTAGTAAATGAGTAAGTTAGTAAATGAGTGAGTTAGTGAATGAGTGAGTTAGTGAATGAGTGAGTTAGTGAATGCGTGAGTTAGTAAATGAATGAGTTTGTAGGTTGAGTATCTATATATAAAATACGTGGATACATAATAGCTCTTTTAATTAAATCAGGTTAACTTACAAAGTGTAATTAGCAGAAATTCCAACAACAAATGGATATCCTTGCTGATGGGACACGCCAATAGATGCCATCGTACTGATCAGAATAGTCCCGGAACACACAGCTGTCCCAATCTTTGGTGACCTGTTTGATACATATAACAAGGATATAGCTGAATTTATTAGCTTTTTGACAATTAAATTATATAAATTGGCAATTTTGGAAAATAAGTTAATAAAGAATGTTGCAGACAATGTAAAGTGGCTAAACACAGTTTCTATCTTTAAAAACAGTTTGGGGCTCAGGTACAAATTCTCATGAGAACA